>JAQGBW010000608.1:0-37524 GCA_034698625.1 Julus scanicus | reverse complement strand
TATTTAATCTCTTTTTGTTTGGCTGAAATTGTGTTTTAAAATTTCACCCATTGAAAGTGATAGGGTTGTGATCCAGCATAAGGGGATTAGATTAAAATAGACGCTTTGACTCCTTTCAAACAGGGAACTCCATAGTGTGGCAAACTACACATTTTGAAATACAAACTACTTCTACATATTGATGGCTTCTTGATGCAAGTTGTACTAAATTTTCAGAGGCAAGATTTCACTTGTATGAGAAGGAAGTTGTGGTATGTTCACATTACCTATCCAATAGGTATACCTCAAGTATTCGACAGTGTCTGAGTGTCTTTTGTTCACCCAACCCAAACAAATATAGTGGACAGCTATTTCCAATTTGATTCCAGAATTTGTTAATCATCTGGTTTCTAGTGACCCAATTTTAGTTTAAAACAGCAGTACATTACCCTTGCTGTTATCGTTGATCAGTTCCTTCCCAAAGGACCTTTTAGTACGGTATCACAAAATGGTGCTGCAATTCTCGCAGTACACTGAATCCGGAGCCAAAATTGTCATTGTACATCATACGTTCTCTCTTTTTTTCTTAATGAAATAAAGAAAAACAACGTATTATATACCAAGTAAATTTTTGAACCCACCATGAGTTCAAACCTATACATAAAGTTGAAAAAAACTTGTTGTACTATAGTACAAGTGTTGTCCTGGTTCCATTCTTGTTTGGGTGAAGTGTGCTTTTAAGCTTTTTAGTGATAATCATATCGTTTTTGTTAGTATTATAGTACACCCAGTTGACATATGGGTGTACTACACTACTTATAGAATGCCGAAATTTGAATGGGGGTGATTCATAAATTATGTCACACATTTTGCCTCTTTTTAAACACCCACCCACCCCTTAGTCACAATTTCCCCATCTTTTATACACAATTGTCACAAAAAACAAACAACCCACCCAGCCCCCTAGGTGTGACATAATATTTGAATGGCCCCATGCCCATGCAATATCATGCAAAGATACGTTGCATAAGTCAACTTTTCGGCTTATCAGCACCGCTTATAACATAATCTATTATATTTGTTAATAAAATATGCGAGCCATATCTTGTCACAGCGTTGCTAACCCATGCATAATCCTTTCATGAGTACAACATTATGGATTAAAACCAGAATTTTAAGCGACATTGGTGGCATGGTCACTGATTATTGTTACCGGGAAATATTTCATAAATATATCTCCCAAATGCATGTATGAATACATGCATATGAAATTCAAATCTGCTGCAATAACTTAATTCCTATAGAACTTGTGTAAACGTCAAACTAAATACTCATCAAGGGCAGCTTTTCTAGGTTATGGTCATTTCGCGTGCAGCAATTTATTAACGGACTGCCGTTTTAATAAAGGACAAAATGCGGCGACCATGGCTAATTAAACCCACCAAGCATACATGTCGCAATTAAACGAAATTCATTAAATTGTGACTACTGCATGTGCATGTAATCAGGGAAGCAACTTGCAAATAAAAGGGGATTTGAAAGAAATTTCAGAAAAATAATGCTTAAATTGTCCTTAATTGAAAGATGTAAAAACCATTCAAATAACGACGTAGTTTTAGTGCGGTTTTGATGTTGGTCCAAAAATGACACTGCGTGCTTGGAATATACATAATTAAATGCATGCACATGACTAAAGTTAGCCAAACATCAAAAACGATTTCATTATATATAAAGGGCATTTTTCTCTTTCAATTTGCTACTTGTTGATAAGTAGTGTTTAGAACATTTTCTAATGTCGACAAGTTTTATTAACAACTTTTTCATAATCTCGAAATATTTCGCAAAAAATCGTGTTTTGAGGATAAAAATACAATAATTCTGCAACAACAAGAATGGTTTCAATACGTTATTTTTGGTTTATTTTTGTTATAATAAATCAAGGGACTTTTACGTATGACATCCTAGGGATTACATCGATGACATGTTAGTAGATTTCTGAGAATATTAAGTGCACAGTTGCTAAACACGTTGAGATAAGTTAGCTTAATGATCGTAATTATCGTCTATAAGTCGGCCAATGGCGTGGAAAATAGCCTCCCTGTGGGACCGCCTTGTTTCTGTCCTATCTCCTCCGATGCTCGTTTATCTCACTTATCGCAAACTTGACTTCACCGAGTGGATTTGGGTTCAATGTCGTTCAAATTGATATTTCCTTTGAAATATTAGCCCTCAACAAAGTAGAAGTTGCAGTGTTATCTAATCTCACTCGTACAAAAACCTTTATAATGCAATATGAGTTTGGAAAACTAAAAGGACGAATGGCATAAGAAAGGTTGCGAGGCAATGTCTAATTACCTCGATACTGATTGCATCGTTTATCTGGTCATATTTTCATTAAAAATACATTGATTTGGTGATTTGCACAAATACGTCGATTAGCGAAATCGATTTTAACCAGTAAAACAAGTGTATGACAGACATAACGTGTTGTTGACTTGTGTAAACTGTACGTAACAATTTCGATGTGGAATTCTCAATTAGAAATTTGTATAATGCACCGTTAAATAAAGTCTTATCATTATTAGTAAATCTCATTCAAAGTGCTGCTAATCTCCTTAATCGGCATTTGGACTAAACCAGAAATTCGTAATCATTGTTCATAAAAAAAGCAGCCTTTAAATAGGCAATCACGCATTTCTCAAAGTATTGTTGGTTGCCTCACTCAAGATTCATGTTTGTGAAACTTATACTAGTAGTAATTAATAAGCAGAAGTAGCAATGCTGATTTACCATTCTATATAAAGTAACTTTATAAATAGTGTTGGAAAAAGTGTGTTCTGTATAATACATGTTGTTTTTAAAACGCATACCTAAATAAGATTGCAAAAGTATTATGCCTATCAGTTGGCTTGCTCTTTGTAAATTCAGCAAAGCGGTTAGCCAAACAAAATAAGATTGGCTAAATTAGGAACCGACGAACCAAGTAACATTCCGCAGTCTAGATTTAGGCACGAAACATAAAAAAAAAAAATTAAAAAAATACAAATCACCCAACAAAAAAAACCCCCTGAAAAACCAGTTAAAAAATCAATAGGAATTCCAACACGGTTTTCTTGAACAAAAGCGAAACACGATAACTCCTGCATCAAAACGCACATTTCTAGCAGTAATTTTAACACGCTGAAATTGCTACTACATTCTTTCCAGTTCATTTAGATTTTTTGTAGTAATCATTCAGAATTCCTCACTGAAATAGACTACGAACATTTTGTGGCTCCGTGGCATATAAAGTGTTGCGTTTTGTAAGGAATTTTAGTAATTTTTTTCTCTTATTTCACGTTTTGTAGCAAATACCAAACACTATTCAGTGAAACTAAAAACATTTTATGTACCCTCACATAATCCAGACTTTACATAACCTAGCACATTGGGATGGGAGCATAGTCGACATGGTACTCGCATTAAATGAGTCAGATTAGGTACACAGGTTTTGTCTGGGACAATAAGAAAATATCACATTTTATTCATTAAGTACAATTTTAAAAAACCCGATAAAATTCTATTTTAAGCTTTAATATAAGGATAAAACTTATAACTACCCCTTAACTACCCCAAATGTTGATATTTTACAACTGATACTGGTGGTAATACAATCTTAATGGCATGACAATTCATGCAATGATCACGTGATCTGCAAAGCTGAACACTTTCTAACAAGAGTTCATATAAAATCGAGTAATTGCTTTTATTTTTGGATATATAAAACTCCCGACAACCATTGTAATAGTAGCAGGGGTTTCACATAAACGTTAGCTTGATAACGTCATGTTGGACCAATTCTTTGCAGAATCCACTGATCCAGATTCCTTTCATCCATGAAAGCAGGCCGCCATATTTGACAGTGACATACGACGCTCCACCCATTGACCATGCGGAGTGCATTGTTTCATCCCAAACGTTGTTTTCTTGCTTTTTTTTTTCGCAAATGTATATTGGTTACGATCTGCAAAGGTACACAAAATGGGGAGGGATGCGGGCCCAGTTACCATGGCAACTGGCTCAAACAACTCAGTTGCAAGAATAATGCGACACGGGACAAAAGCTCTCAAATCTTTTCCAAACACTTTCTCTCTACACCGACAGAAACCTCGCAATGGTCGCATAGACAAACTCAATTCCTACGTCTCTTTGAATGAAAGAATACAAAAAAAAAATACAGCTTCCAAAGAATAAAAGACAAGCCATTTACGTCTTAGGTCCAGAAAAAACGAGAAGGGATAAAAAGTATTTTTCAAGCACTTACAAAAGTTAAAGTAAAAAAAAATATCAGAGTCTATCCATAAATAATAAGTGTATATACACTTAAATTTGCTCTTGGGGGAAGAAAGGGTTAAAAGAAATCGTCAAAATACTGCTGTTGTCGTTGTTGTTTTTCTGCAATGTCGTGAACTGTGGTTCTGACATGCTTTTTGCTTTTTTCAAAGTAACAGTACTCACTCTTTGTTGTGTCTCTTCATCTATTTAAGTCTCATTTTTTGTTGTGCATATACCGAGTGAGAAACTTGTCACTGAATTAACTAAACTGAATGAGACATTTCTATTTTTATTCTATATTCAACTTTTTTCCCCAATGTTTCAGAGGCCTTAAGAGGTCCATCGCCCCTTCTAAAATTGCTTTCAGGATAACATAAATCCAAAATCAGAAAAAAAAGTAACAAATAAACTACTTAAAGGTCGAGTATACTGATATTTCTAACTTGTATTACTGTCATCTCAGAATTTCCAAGATAATGCTTGTTTAACTTTATCACGTCATCTAATGGTTTCTAAAATGAAAAGTTAATAAACCAAGTTTTAAAGACAATCTATTTGACATAATTTTAATAATATGGACACTTGAGTAAAAATTATGCAGGAAATTGTATACACCATATTATGACACATACTTCACATATGATATTTCCATTTATGGCCTGGCGCTTTATGTCGATATAATAATGCAATTTTTCACAAAATTGTTAATATGTCACACGATTATTGAAATAGAAAATATAGAAGTGAATATACAATATATGGAAATAACAGAATGAACACGTAAGAATAAATATATAAGGTCTTATATATTACCATTTATAAGCAAGCATGATATGTCCATATATTGTTTTTCCCTTATTTTTATGCCATCATTCAAAATAAACTTCCTATTGTGCTACTGGTTATATTCTGATATACCTTAGCTCGCATTCATTAGCTTAGAGTAATTACAATTCGTAACAAGAATATGATATCAAGTAATTAGAGCTCCTACTCAAATGAAATGGACCCATTTCTTTATAAATACCTTCTTAGTTGTATATTTTACATGGTATCCTCTTTAATTACTTTACTCCCTTTATTTCCATGTTTCAAGTTTTGTGTACGACATTTGAGATGTTCAACGCAAACAACTGCTTTGCTTACAATCTTAGTTCGTGGAACAGCGTTTCCATTTCTTAAGGTAGCCGATCGAGCATGTAATTAAAATGCAGACTAAATAAATTTTTAAACCCAGTTGCTATGACAATCTGCTGAGTTTTTATGATGGTTGCTAAGTAGCTAGTATACATCCTTAGGATACAAAAGACACAATGACGAAATAACGTGCATTTTTGGATGAAAGTTTCAAATGGCAAACTAGAGTCAACACAAAAAAGTACGCAACGTCATAAAGTCGAAATTAAGAAACATTCTGATATTAAAGTCTATATTTAGCAAAGGTATACATGCATGTTTCAATCCAAAGGAAAAGTAACTGCTATATTGACAACTTACGTACAAAAACGCACAACTGTTCCACAGAGTATCAAAGAAGACAGTTTCATAAATCGATGATATTGCAAAAAATTTCAAAATTGTACATGTCAAATATTTTTCTTTACACAAAAATTTATTGAAAATGCTATTTGAAATACTGTAATAATATGTAAAATATTCTAATTTATATCACAATATATACAATTTATCTAAAATATTCAGATGTTCGTTAGATTGCATTCCATGGAAACAAACATGATGAACTAAAACATTTTAATTATATTCATATGCTAATCACATTAATATATTTTAATTAATTAATCTTCCAAGGCTATTAGAATTAGCACCGGGAAAATTTCCTTCTCGAAAAGTGGGCAAGGCTATTTTTAGAATTTCCATATTGCAGGTATAAGGATTATAGAAAAGCTTAAAGATGAAAAATTTAAACCGTTATACAGAAGCATCCCTCCACGTTTCATAATTCATCATACGTTATTGCATTTTTATAACAGTGTTAAGATCTGCTTTAAAATATAACGTTTACGACTATTGGTAGAGAAAACTCATCAAACATTCAATAATTAATGGCCAGCCTCTATATTAATATTGGTGGACGCCCTTAAAGTACCAGCTTGAACTAGAGCACCTCTCATCAAACACGTTTGCTAGCAAAACTACGACGTCTTCGGCCTTAGCAAAAGTAACACTAATGAGATTGAACTACATGGTGTCCCATATAGTATTAGTCCTTACATGAAATTCCATAATCAAAATTAAAGCATTTTCACCATTACCTTGAAAGCTACCTTTAAAGTCAAACATTAAATAGGAAGTAAATGAATATGCATAAAATATTAATTTCAAATTGCATTTTTTAGCATCTACAAATAGTGTTCAAAATTATAAACACGGAATACATGTATAGGCTGATATTAAAGTTTCAAGTAAAATAAAGGTAGCAATTAAGAAATTACATTTCCTTAGCTGCTACATGCTCTTTTACAGCATCTAACACTCAAGGGGACACCTGGGTTCAGCCACCCATGATGCTCAATTAAATAAGACATAATTGACGTTGACGCATATCATACTATACGTTAAATTGAATTATCACCGAATGGCTCAACTGAAGATTAGCATTAAGTATGAAATATCAAACCGAAACTTCAATTCCCAAGACACTTTGAATACAAATAAGGCTGAATAAATAGACGAAACCGCATTCTAAAACTCAAATACGTTCATGTACTTTTATGAAAAGCAAAAATATAGTGATGACCTTTGCCCCGAGCTATTCCGTCTATGTTGCATTAAGGCTAATTAATGATGCCGATACGCAACATTATGGATACGAGACGAATTAACGATTCCATGTTTTGGGTTTTGATTTCCACAACGATCAATTTCAAGATGGCTGCACGCCAAAGGTTAAAGGGGATGGCATCAATGCTTTGCTGCCAATAAAATCGCATTTAAGGGAGCTTTAACCCATCGTCGCACTTACAGTGTACGTTTCAGCAGCCCATAATAACGATCGCATCTAGTTAGCCATATCGAAAATATAATAAACAATAAAAGGCTCAAATCATAAGACGAGGCAATTGCATCACAGCGACGGTTATTGTATGGAAAAAAATTCCAAATGCTCATCGAGTGTGGAGCAGAAGCAGAAATCCATAATACCCAGAAATGTAATATATAGAAACATTATTGCAGGGCTTAACATACAAATTCCCGGAAGGATTACAGTCCTACGAGGATTATTAGTCCCATTGGGGAGGCCGTTCAGATAGCAAATGAAGGAATTAAGCTTGTCATAAACATCTGCGACACTTATATCTAAATATAGGAGGGCATGTCTAGAGCACCCTTATGTCATCATCAGACTAGCAGCTCATACAATGACCAATGACCAATGACCAATGACCAAAAAAAATGTGCAAAATATGATTTTCATACAGTTCCTATCCCTATAGTTTAAATGACTCGCGATTAGGCACGTACGTTTGCTAGGAATAAGTATAAGCAATAAATCTAGGTCATATATAATGTGCTTTACCATGAAAATGTTCATGTATTAGGGTTTGGACTTCAACGTATTTAGTTCATTGTTAGCTAAAGTGAGACATAAGTGTACGTATGTAAGTATTATAACTAAATACACATTTATAATTGCACACGTTAATATGTTTGTTTGTACTCAAGCAATATTTATCAAGTGTTATGATTTTTTAATAGTACAATTGATCGTAAATGCAATGGAAATTATTAAACTAATCATGTTTTTATACTTAAAACTGTTAGTTATATGTCCCCTTACAATGTTGTTTCCAAATAATGCCAAAGACCTTGAAAATGTGAGGGGAGGGAGATGGAGAGATTTCAAATTTTACATAACGTTCATGTGAGTTCACCTGAAATGTTTCGCTTTTCAACAAAACGTCAACTGCTGCAAAAATCATTACGTGAATCAGATCTCGAATATTCTGCAAAATAAAGTGCAAAAGTGATGCAGCGGAAGAATCCATGATGTGCAAATTGGTGAATCATTGGCAGACATAACGCGGAAGAAGCATATTATAGCCCTAAAGAAAGTGACTTTATAGATGGGGTCAGAACAGCAGATGAGACACACTTGAGATCTGTAATCTCTTCTGTAATTGATTACTAAGGCAATCATAAATTGCCATTATTCCTTAGGATATGCATTTATATAGCGAGGACGTTATCTGGTTGCCATGGTAAGAATATGTTGGGCCCATTCTATATTTAGACGCTCTTTACTCGAGGGCACCTGCTTTATCATTAGAATGATCAAGAAGATCAAATGTTAAAAAAATAAAATCCGAAAATAAGATACGATACAAATAAGATCGATTTCATATTGAGAAAAACAAAATATATTCAGCAATACTAGCTAACATTGAATTTATAGAATCAATGAAATGGTCAAAGTCCTGTCCTGTACAGGCAAATACATTTTATGTTTCAATAACCATCCGCAGGAAACTTGAAATAAATTTAATTATTATGTTTCTACCCGAAATGAAATTAATAAATGAAATTAATATATATGTATTAATGAGCATGAAATTGCCAAACAACTGGCTATGCAATTACAAAATCAATGTTTGCTACTTCAATAACAAATAGCTTTAAAACAGCCAATACTTCAGGCCAATATAACATGCTTCATTAACAAGCAATAAACCATATTAATTAGCCCCACTAGAACAAATAAACTTTATTCAGAGTTCTATCATCGAAATTACGAGTTTGTTCATAGATGCCGCTGCTTGTTGCAGTGCATGAAATTATATTCGTACAGTGAGCGATGCTGAACTATATTTTAGTTTATACGTATCCTGGATTTACATAAAAAGCAAATAGGAAAACAGCTTAATATTTAAAAATTTATATTTTGTTTCCACGATAACTACAATGTATGATATATTGCGTCGTATAAAAATGTCACATGACTGCCAGGACGTAACCCTAGCAAACAATGACATCTGACACCACGACTTTGGTTTTTCATTTACAAAATGTCGAAAAAGAAATACAATATGGAAGTAGCACTATTTCAATTTATGCTGCCTGCCTATTACTGCCAGGTCAAATAAGTTGTATGCAAGGCCTACTGCCATGTTAAATATTGAGTGAAAAATTGCACGCCGGATCGAGTTAGGCCTAGCAAAGCTGAAAAGTGAGAAAAAGCGATGAAATTTTGCATATCGGGTGTTGGAGAGGGAAGAGAATCCCATATATAAGGTGTAATCTATCCTGCGATGGGTTTAAGAATCCCCAAGAAATGAAATATCCTCACTTCTAAGCGTCGACTTAGTTTTACCTTTAGGCAGAAGATAGGATGGATATTAAAAAAGAGAAGAGTCTATGGCGCTCGAGTCTATAGTTTTGCAATTGAATCCTAAATCCCCTGTTTTATAATTCACGCGAACGTCTTTTTTATGATTTTTGGAGAAGACTCAGCAGGACTCAACCGCATGAAAGAGGGAAAAAAATCACTATAGGAAGCAGATAACTCTCCTTAATCCTTCTCGAATGTCAACACAGGATTAGGGTGCTATTCGGCTGAAGTTTCTTGCAAATTACTTCGGGAGAAAGAGGATGAAGGAGATTTGGGGAAACAAGTATGGAAATCTCCCATAGGTACAGGCGTCTAAACAAACCCTACATTGTCTAAGCCAAGCCTTTGCTAACTGGTGGCCATGGTGCGAAAGGAAATTAAATTATCGATTTTAACCCACATTAATTCAATATCAAACCGTTAATCCTAAACGAGAACCTTCGATTTTGGGGCTAGCGAATTTGTCTACAAAGACATTGTACATGAACGAAAAAGGCTTTACAAAGATTTGTTTTCAAGGATCCTAATTAATTATAGTTCGTTAATTCCATACAACTTGAAAGCATTTCAAGAGATGCACGAGTTAGCTTGAAAAGCACGCTTGTAAAGAAAGGATGATAATACCGTAGAGGTAACACTATGATAACAATCGAAAATAGGGGACATGCAACAAACACGCAGTAAGTGGATTCCATAGAAAGTTGAGTTAATACCAGCATCTATAAAGTTCGGAATGACAAATTTAAGACTATAAAATTGAATTTTAGGAGTTATATATTGCTCATAAGTAAAATCTGCATTCAAATTGGCATATATTTTACTTAGAATGTCACTTTCTTATTTGGAAAGCTATATATATATATAGTATATCAACATGGTCACGTGTGGGCCTTATACAGACAATATCTGACCATTGGTTGGGATGAGCCAGACATGTACCTTAATTATTGTCACATAAAACTGGAATGGTCTACATGTAAGTAAAGTTGTCACCATACGGAATGTATCATCCATTAATAAAGGTGTTATACACTGAGATGTATTAGCCATATACATTGTACTGAATTTTCACAAATGTTTTACATGAAATGTGTACAAATAGCTATGTTTACATGTGCATACACATATGTACGTGCATATGGTTGCATGGGCACAAACACATGAATAGACATGAGTCATATTAAACGGGTCATACATGTCCAATTTCTGGTCTTGCTATATCTAGAAAAAAATCCTTTCCACCCTGGTTTGAAAGTTAAATTGTGGTTAATATAATTATTATAATAATAATAATAATAATAATAGTAATAATAATAATAAATTCACTGATAAATGTTATTTTATTTTTATTACAGGTATCGTTGGTGCGACAAAAACAAGGCCACCTCAAATCTATCAGCAACATTGACAGACAATGAATTCTAGATTTTATCTCTTCATATTGACCACGTTCAGCATTTGGCTCCTGCGTCCATCTTGGTAAGCCATTTTCCAATTATTTAAATTTTAAATGTGACGCGCGTGTGAGTGTCACATGTTTGTCAGATCGCAAGAGCTTCGAATTTGCATGAAAGGACTTCAACGCCACAAAAAAATGTCTGATTTTAGATGTTTTCGCCAGTTCAACAAAGATGTGGAAACTCTGGATGTTTGCCAACATTTGCATAAAAGGATTATTTGTCCGTTTTCCCCATTTTCGTTGATTCATGAATGCAAGGAGTTTACTGAACCGAATGTCAAGCATTCGAGAGTCACGTGTACCCATAGAGGGTTGAGGCACTATAATTTGACGCCATCTTTGTCTACAATTTCCTCTCTCTCTCTTTGATAAACACACAAAATCATGATTAAAGTATATGTCAGTATTGAATAACCCATTTTGTTTGAAAAGACATTTTTTGGTCCAGCTTAACTTATTACTTTATTGAAATTTCGTTGTTTGATTGGCAGAAATTTACTTAAGTCTTAATTAGAAATGATACAGGTTTAAGGTTTTCCAGGAAGAACAGCGTAGATAACACTAAGGAAACCTTAATATGTATTGAAATTTATTATATGTAATTATGGAGGCTTCCGAGAACCTTTTATAGAAACATTTTTAATGACAAATACATCTAAGTTCGACATTTATATATACATTAAAAATTCTCTGAATTGACTATAACGAAACTTGAATTTTAGTAAGAGGCTATATTCAAAAAGGACATCCTCACGAGGGGGAAGGGGGAAATTTATAGGATGGGCCTTTGTATGTTCCCACAAATTTTCTGGACACCCTATACTTTTCAACAAATGTAAGGTCTATGAGGGGGGGCGGGTCTGGACTAAAATTGACACCATGGGGGCACTGGGTGGGGATATAAATTTATGAATGGCCCCTAAGGGAATTCATATCATTCCATAATAACTATGAAAATTGCACGTTTTAAGAGTAAATTCGTGCTAGTGATTTAACCGTAGTGAGGCAAGAAAAACTAACATTGCCGAAAACTGTTACGCTTGTGTGATTTCCATGCAAATTGTTTTATTGTAAGCATGCCTTGAAGGAGATGCATGAATCACGAATCCAACAAGAACTATCAACACCAACGGAAACAGAAAAGGACACGATGTGAGAATGTGATTATTTATGTTTAGCCCACGAATAACAAGAGCGTAGAAATGAACGCTCCTATCAAAGTGAGATCAAATGAAATGCTTGCTCCAGGACAGCAGTCAAACAAGAGCCAATTGCGTTAGTACTTTGGCAAATAGTTCTGTTGGAAGCTGGGATTGGTGCACCAAAATAGAAATATCTCCCGGTAACGTCTCAATGTGTTTTTTTTCCTTTCTCCCATCTTATTTTTTCGCATTCGGAGAAATAAAAAAAAAGAAGAAAGAAACCTTGAAAACCCTGGAGACCAGTCGTCGACAAAATCGAATTTGGCTTTCATTATTGATCATATTAACATTAGAGACCAAACCACATAACCCAATATGAGGTAAAGGCAATAAGAGACGGCGTTTGGGGAAATTCAACAAAATAGATTTTTTTTGAATACCAATCTACGCTTCCAACAAAAGTAAATTTGAAGAAAAAAATGATAGAGATCAAAATTACTGTACTAAAAAAGGTTGAAATTTTGCAAGATTGTAGATAATTTTTCTTATTATTTTCTTAGTATTAAAGAAGATTTTTTGAAAGAAAAAAATATACTAGCAGTCTACACGAAAACTTTGAAATTCTGCAAGATTGTAGATAATTTTGTTACTTTTTTAGCATCAGAAAACTAGTTTGTATAAGAAAAAATATAGGGTATATATTAAAAACTTACGCGAAAGCTTTAAACAAAAACCACATACTTTTAGTAAAACCAGACACTGATAAACACATTTCGTACGAGATATCAGTATTTTGCAGCTTGCATATTGAACGGTATAATCCAATATAAGATAATAAACAGTACATACTGTATAAACATATCCTTATTCAAATTTCTAGCATTTTTTTAAAAAAATGCACTGTAAACTACATTAAATTCTCAAAAAACATTGAATCATCCCATACGAAAAAGTGTCTGCAGAAGTTATGCAGAACATACCATGCTTATTTATGCATAATCAACTTTCAGCATTAGAGTGACTTTTTCTGCACAAAGGCATTGTATAACTTTCTGCAGAATATTATTGCCAGAATTTAAACCGCAGACATATTTATGCATACCCATACAAAAAAAATGGTTCACAGAGGGAAGCAAACCCAGACACTTACAAATACCAAACTAACCATTAAGGTTATAGATGCTCATATTTATTAAATATTATGTGATGTGAATGTGATTAGAGAGGTTTATTAGTTTAGAGGGATTAATTAGATTAAAGTGGTTTATTAGATTAAAGGGGTTTATTAGTTTAGAGGGGTTTATTAGTTTAGAGGGGTTTATTAGTTTAGAGGTAGATTTCTGCATAGCATATTTTGCTATAGCCAATTCATCAGAATAATTGTGTTTATTTTTTATGCAACTATTCTGCATAATGGTTTTCGAATTGCATTTTGTATGTTAATTTCTGAACAAACAATTTTGCAAAAAGATTAAACCATTTCTTTTATGCAGACATTCTGCAGTAAACCTGACGAAGTAATTATGCAGTAAATGCTTGCAAACAAGTTTATGCAGAAATTTTACATAAGTCTGCATAAACATTTATGCAGAAATTGAACTGCGAATATTTTCTGCATGTCATTTTCGTATGGGATAACTCAAACAATTTTGATTCAACACTTTATATTTAAAAAAAAAATCATAAATGTGTTTGGTGAACGCAGCAAACGCATTAGATCTTTCAATATTGGTAAATAAAGATTGCTTCTACACCAGACCTAATTGAAAAAACAACACTTCAACAACTATTTTTGATAAAGTTATATTATAAAATCGATTTCTGTCCAAATAGGGTATTTCAACTCGCACTATAATGCCACAGTCACCACTGAGCGAGTATAACATTAAATAGGTTCATTACAACTTAAAAGATATCTTCACTCCATAAGCCAACCAAGTGACGTCACGCAATCTCACATCAAGGCACTAAGTGTGAACTTGAGGAAAAAGGAAGGAAGGAAGAAAGAAGCACTCTTCCATTTAAAATTCAAAACATGTAGCCGTTGAGTATTGTCCTTTAAGTGGGAGGCCATTGTGTGGGACGGAGCGATTGACCATTTGGGTATAGTGCTCGTTCTTATAATGGGATTTCTCGCTTGACTACCAATGGACATCAAAGACGATGGAATGAGGCATGGGGAGCACCAATGCCTAACATCGTTACATCCTTAACAAATTTAGTTTCTCTTTTTTGGCAACGTGCAAGAGCAGAATACCAATTGTTTTACGAGGAATGTGGAAAGATATGTGCAGGACAGTGCATGGTCCGCAATAGGAAATCACGAAGAAGGTAATGAGATCCTTGCAATATTCCTTGGTGGGGGAACGGTTGAGCGACTTCTACCAATTGGGATTTTGCGTTAGTCTTACTTCGTTTCAGGGTTATACATGAACTACATCAAAATCATGCGGGCTAATATTCTTCATTATGATACTTAGGCTGACATGAGGCATTATTCAAGGAACACCAAAATATATGTGGAGGGAGAGAAAAAAGAATAGATTGTGACTATTTCACAAAAATGCGTGACAAATGATATAATTTGTTCTGTTTTAAACAATGTAAAAGTAGTTTCACCTTTGATCAAGCGATCATACTTCATCTTATATAAATTTTTCCTCTTGAAGCCAGCTCATAAAACTATGCAACGAACATATCCTCATTATATAGCTGGAAATGGATTTAGTTGTATCAGTGTGATTCCTTGACTATATAGAAACTTGGTTATATATTTCACGAAAGGTTTAGTTCTCGAATTTTAAATTAAATGTGGTATTCCCGTTGAACTAGACTTAAATAATTCACCTTAAGAATGAAAAATGGCAAATAGAAAACGATAGTGAGTCTACATCATTTCCTCCATCTTGTATCATAAATGTAATTGTATATTTGCCCTGAGACCAAGACGTATAATCTAGGTTGTATAGTGCATAACAGGAAAATATACAGAAAAATAATAAATCCCAAGGATATGAAACTCAATCAAGGGACGAGAGTTAATCAAAGTCTCATCTACTAAGAAAATTGTTTATAGAGCGAGTGGAAGACAGAATGGCAAAAAGATGGCAAATTTTATCAAGAAAACATCATCGCCATCATCATATCCCTCTTATTTCGTCATTAATACGAACATGAAGCAATTCGTCCGTCCATATGCCGCAAATAGGTTTCTTCCTTAATAAGAGCACCAAATGGTCTATGGCTGCATCACGACAAATTTATACTCAAAAATCTAATAAACGTTAAGGGTGCAATTTGGGCAACATGTCAAAGAGATAACGAAAAATTGCAGTTTTGAATTTGCACGCACAAATTTAATACAAAATTAATTGTTAAATCGATACGAGTTAGAATGCACCTAAAACATATAATTATTTTGGTTAACAATATGTTTTAAGTTATGTATATCGACAATATAAGCCAACTTATTAGTGATCACTAGCATTACCCTATAAAACTCAACAAAGTTAATTAGTACAGGAACTATGCTAGTGAACTATTGTAGTGTCGTCAACACGACAATTTACATTTTTTTCTGACTCCAAGCTCGAGTTTTCAGCAACAGAAAGCTGAAAATTTCTTTCTTTCAGCAAGTTCCTGTTTTTAGTAACCTAAATTATGCAATGCCAGGAAATACGTCGCGTTTCAACTGGAATAGTTTTTATGTAGAACTACCAGAATTACCCGTTTTTTAATCTTTTTAAATTGTATTTCCTAGGAAATATGTAAATGTAAAACAGCAAATTGGTTTGGGTTTGTGGACACTGGGGTTTCATATCTTTATTGGTGGGTAAGCTGTAATTGGACTTGCACGGACCTGCCCATTTATACTAATGTACCCTTAAACCCCACCAAACAACGATAACAAAAATCATAAATACGTAAGAAGGGAGAATTTCTCTAATCCGAAGCTTAATCATTATCTTATACGCAAACACACATGACCATGCGTGGGCCATACGGGCACAAATAAGCAATACAGGCACATATGATTTTTCCAGTCGGATTTTAAGGCTCATATGCAATTTGAGTACTTTGCAGAAGCCCTGTAAACGCTGCAATAATATATTCCCCCGAGGGTAGTGAGTTAATGCTCCAATGGTCCTATTAAAATTGTGCATAATAGGCAGGTTTGAGATCAAAATATCAGTCAACATTTGCCATTGAGAGGCAGAGCGAGAGATAGAAGAGCTGTGTAATGCATGTAGGAAGGAGACGAACGTCATTTGAAAAAGCATCCCCAAACAAGGGAGACAGTGAATAGCAAAAGGACCTACTCAATCATGCGCATTTATACGTACACAAAACGCGATATGTAAACCCGGCTTTTCAAAGGTGGATTTCCGGCATCCTACAAAATAAGGAACGACAAAGAAAGCCAAGTTGATGGGGAGGAGGAGGATCTGTACGAGATGCGGTTGCCAAGGCAGCCAAGCCCAATTAGGACACCTGTTGTGCAACCGACTTAAGAGGCCTTTTAATCAGCCTTATTTGTAACGTCTGGCCCCCCCATTCCCCTTCCTGCCATGCGCCGTCTCAAATTAGCAGTATTAAGTGGGATGGGCATGTCAACGTAGATATGGGAGGCACGAAGTGGTGGCGCGGATGAGGACGATCATGGAGCATATGCCTCAATGGCACGGCTATGACGTCATCTGTGCAAGCAAAAATTGCCTCCATCTCAAGTGGCGGAAACGGACTGCTGCAAAGATGACGTTTAATTGGGGTCAATCCAAGTATGGTGCATGAATGATGCTAGAATACAGAATGTGTGCCACTAATTGCAAAAACATGGCCTAATGTGTACCTCTTAAGCGCCATTTTGTTTTATTTCAAGTTGAACATGTTGCTGAAATACATGCACATTGCATGCGTTAATGTTTTGCATGTAAATTCGGAATGGTGCATTGCATACGTTGTTGTTGTTGACTAACTTGTTGTCCATAAATGTATGAACAATACACGTCAATCTTTGCAATTTTAATGCCCATATATTGTCATGCATTCACATGTATGCCCATATATTGTCATGCATTCACATGTATGCCCATATATCTACATGTGTCTATAATTTCTGAAATTCAATGTACACTGTATGTATACTTTGCGAAATTCTGTATGGATTCCTCAATACATAGACATGAAATAAAATACTGCATATGACCAAATATACATGATTTCAGATATACATGGGGACATCATAACAGGAACAATATTTAGTATATAATGCCCTATATATTTTTCCACCTGGGAAACAATAGCAGAAATGGTACATTGACCAATTACCATAATGTACTTTAAAGATTTTGTTCAATTAAGTCATAAAAAACCGTATCTGAAAAGACTGCAATCTTTCCAGAATTGTCATGAGTAAACATGAAGTTCACAAAATTAGAATGTGTATAAAATCACCGAAAAAAAAGTATCAACTATGATACTTCATATAATGTACATGCAATCAATTAAGTGAAATCAAAATAGCCATCTTTATCAGCAATTAACTTTAACGAGAAGCATTTGTGGCTGCTGTCAATAACAGCTTTAACGTTTATTTTCATTAAACATTCAAGATGGGCTCGAAGGGATCCAATTAATCAAGTGAATAGAATTACTTAATCCCATAGCTGCATGTTTACTTTTGTTTTCTTTTCTTCTTTCCAATTATGTGATAAAAGTGATTTTTATTTTTTATTTTTAGGGCAAATGCCAGAGTAAATTATCGAGCCAAGGAGAAACAAATATTGGATCAAATATTGGGTCCAGGTCGATATGACAGCAGAATTAGGCCTATAGGTATCAACAATTCGTCCGAAATTGGTAAGTGAACACATCAAATATTTTCAATTTGTTCTAAGATTTCTTTAAAAATAAATAATAATGCTGACCCATGCATAATTGGAGTGAAAGTAAACAAAGTTGTATATTCTGAATAAAAAAAAATACATATATATGTGATGATATATATGTGATCTGCAGGTATCGAGATGTACAAGACTTTTCTGTGAAATATAGAAATTTTTCAAACCAGCTATAAATTACGAATAACGATGACGATATAAATCCATTTCAACTACATGTTATTTCATTGATTTACAAATAATATCACATGTCAACTAAGTTACGAGCCATTGAATACATTTTATTACACTTTGTTATTGAATTCATTTTCCTGAAGTTAAATTTCACTCCAGAACAACAACTTTTGCAGGTTCACATGATCCAATATATGGAATTTTGTGATCTGGCCATCCAGCCATGTGACGCCTTAAACAAACCAAATTGCAAAAAAACTGGGAAATTGCGAGGCACGGATGAAAAATTCCACGTTTATGATAGGCGACAAAAATATAAAAAAAAGAAGATGAATACGTGAAATTTAATTTAGTTCTACTTTCGAAAGCAGTGCACGGATGAAACGGAATGGGAATTATTATACTGTATGTACTGCCATTCTCTCTGTTTGCCTCGAACATTTTTTCTTCAGCTCTACCCATATGCTTACTTGTTCAGGTCCACGTTCACTAACCAAATCATACAAAATACTGGGACATGTATACAGTATTAAATTGAAGGAATTGATTGCATTTTCCTAGGGAAACCACTGTTGTACCCGGTGCGGACATTTTCTTGCCACCCCTCCGTCCTCCGTTGCAGACATTATCTTGTCACCCCCTTAGGGCTGACACCCATTGTGGCCCACACCCCCTCTTCTACGCCACTGTTGCTGTCATGCTTACATGTGACAAGGTATTAAACTGAAAGCGTGTTATTGATAAAAAAAGATCGTTTAATGCAATCTAGATGACTTGGATCAAAAATTCTGAAAAAAGCAGTCTTGGATTGTCCGTTTCAATCGTACGTTATGGCGTTTATACTGCACTTATACAGTTTATGCATTTTGACAATACAGATATACAACTCGTTTGTTCTTAAAAATAAAAGATTCTTTGATAAACAATTTATTGCAAGAAAGAAAATGTACTTGCACTGTGGCATGTTAACTTTCCAAATCAAAAATGACGAGCTGATATCGAATTAAGGGCGCGCCCGTAATATGAATTTATAGTACACATACAGCAGTACTGTATTATGTACACTTCCTTGATGTATACAGGAATAATAAAAAAAATTGTGGTCCATTTAGGGTTCAAAATATAACTTCGGATTTTTTGAGTTTTAAAAACACAAAAGGTTTTAAAAACCACAAGTAAAACAAACAGCCCTCGGGAAATTTGGAATCTACTAATTGCATCTTCAAAACCATTGTCAAATCCTCAAAACCACCTGCACGCAATTGAGATCTTTATAAATTCTGCCTATAAGCTCATGTAGGCGTTTCAAATAAATAAACAAGTCATTAATAAACATGATGCATCATTATAGCTCGTTTGGATGTTTACTTAATTTGTAATAATAGAACACAAAAAAAAGAACTGAGAAAATTTGAAAAGCAAGTCAACATCTTAGAAAGTTTCAGAAACAAATTTGTGCAGTCTATTAAGTCCCAAATGTAGCAAATGCTAATGCAATTACAGGTCCATTTCCCCCAAGCTACTTTACCTCTTCTTATTAAATTTGCGGATTTTCAAAAGATTGGCAAAGAGCTACATTTAAAGAGAGTATCAAAATGAGCGAGTATATGTCGTAAAAAGAAAGGGATTTCTCCTAGAATCGACACCAACTGAATAATGTATATAACATACGCCGCAACGGGCATTCTACATTATCAAAGACCTTTCCAAATGACGTCATTGCCGGAAGCCTTCTTTTCTCTTTAAAATAATTTTCTAAGAGCGTCCTCCAGGCAACGCGTGGGGACAAATCGAATTAAATAATTCCGGTGGGACAAGATAAATTTAATTTATTCATGTCCATATCTCAAAAAATACATCACAAACTCCTGTTAAAGTGCATGGGCATGCCACACAGGCTTTAGAATCGTTATAAAAAATTCAAAAAGCAAAAAAAAAAAAAAAAAGGAAAACGCTATAGCTCTTAAAAATTAAGTTGACATATTCCGTGTCATTTTTTCCCCCGACGTCATTTTGAAAGTGTCTTTCAGTCATATATCATTTATAAACGTTTGTACAGGTTTCGTGTTTTTTGTCAATTAACGAACAAAATTAAAAATGTCTATTAACTATATAGTTTTATCCAACGACATTATCCATTACAATAGCTGGATTTCATCTTAGATGAATACCGTTTTGGGTAAAATTTATGTAAACGTGCGCATGCGCAAGAAGCAGCCAATTGCCACGAAGCAAGCGCATGCGCACATGTGCAGTTACATAAATTCTACCTAAATTGATTCCTACCACTACAGTTATTATAGACATACATGATTTTTCCTCCTGGCCATGTAAAGCGAGCGCATGCGCACATGTACATACATTTAATTCAAATAGGTTTTCGACTATAGGATAAAATCTATTCCGTGACTTAAACTAGTATATTATTGAACACAAATTTGGGTGTTTTGCCCTGGTGGCCAAATATCCTCGCTACGCCACTGACCACAAATCCTTAGCATATTCCAATACAATTCAGCAACAGTTGCTGGTCATCTTAAAAGTATATATATATAGCAGACGGATAAGCGTCCCCCTGGGGGTTATTCGCCTCATTAACCTGATCCGAAATCTCATCATCACATTTTGCTTTCCGTTTATTTCATTTATTCGTGATTCTCCCGCATGCCATTGGTCTCCTATTACTCCTCCGAGTATTTCTTATAAATCTGGTAGTAATTTTCATCACGGAATCACGTATAGATCACGAAACGACTATCCTGAGGTACATATATTTTTAAGCAATGAAACGAGACCTTGGCAATCCCTTATTTCCAATAAGCAGAATACATCCCTATGATTGTTAACGGGGGAATTCCAGTTGAGGCTTTTCTATCGTATACCATTTCATTTGGCTTACGGATTTATGGAAGGTCCCTAGGACAAACTATTGAACCCCTTATTACCGTAAAACAGGTCGGGGAAAAAGAATCAAATAAGGAAACGCTAAGCGTTATTCCACCAAAGTAAAAATCTTTGAATTACAAATGTGAGAAAAAAATAATAAAATAAAAGCGTGAACACTTTCTACGAACTAGTATGCATTATTTATAAAGTAGGGAATGAATAAAATACGGTAATAAAAATTGGTATAAAAGACAGAAAACTCGATTCTCCATGGTCGATATTTTGCACATACATATTGACGACGTGCCGTGCTGAATATGTGCCATCTTTGAGAGAAATTTGAGGTAATTTGTACCTAAATTACAGCATTGAATTTGATATGGGCCATCTATTTAATAGGTGTAAGGTAGAACTGTTAAAATACTTGGATATATTTATTCTGTAGACAATCATGTTCAACGTCAGGCAGAATGACATACGAGAGAATAATATATACATATACAGCAAAGTTCAAAATGCCATAACAAATACATATACATGTATACCTGAAAATATATCATTCCTAACCGTGATATCGATTGAGAGACCTATAACTATAAACCGTCCAGTCCATTGCACAGAGTGGCTATATTTGTTGGAAAAAAATTCAAGCGTATTTCAAAGATCCCAAGGTTCATTCTTTAGATTTTCAATTATTATTATATTTGTAAAAAAAAGTCAGACGTAAGTTTTTGTACATGTAATATTACCAGACAATCGAATTTAGTATACCTATAGACAATTTAATGAAATATTTCAAATAATTTCAAGCAATATCATTCTGTGCTGGCTTTAGAAGACTAAAGTAAAAATAAGTTTCATTTGAAATTTTGAAATAATATTTAGCATTGAAATAACAAATGTTGTTTCTAAAAAGTAATTTTTATTGAAAAAATGACGATGGAGAAACACCAAATCCATCTCAAAGCTGCGAGCACTAATTAGTATATTTCATGAAATTCTAGCCATCAAGAATAATTCAAACTAGATTAAGACTAGAAATAACTAAGAAAATACTCCTAAACATATTTTTTTAAACCAAAATTGTCTATATTATTTTGAACCAACACAACAAAGCGTGTAAGTCACGAAATAAATAAATAAATATTGATTTGTCGTGCTTAAACATGTGAATCGTATGCAAAACACAAGATAAAATCGCACCATATTTTTTAAAATTTGGTAGCTTTTACATACGAGACATCAAAACATTTCCCGATCGACAAGAAGGCAACATTTTTGACGAAAGCTATTGATTTTTTTAATAGCATCGTTTTTCTATTTATTTTGGAAGTCAATATCAGCTGTTTCTGTGCATTTCAACATAGTTTTCTTTTATTTTGTATTTTTTCCCTCCCTTCCAGACATCGAAATATATTTTTGCTATGCATACTTACATCCAGTATATAGTTTCCAATGTTTTGCAGTTGGCCCGCCTAAGGATATTTTCCGTTTTTATCTCCTTCGGGAGGCTCTTTCCAATAAATAATCCGATTAAAGTTTATACTGGAGAAACACGAGATGAGGGATTGAGAGTTCGCCTGCTTATCCTTATGCAGCATACCCTGTATATACTGTAAATTGCCCTAAACCTTTTGCCCAATTTTTCGCAACTCACTTTAAATTTCTTCTTTGGGTCCCTCAAGCTTCTCTTCTTGCAGATTTGCATCCGCCTAGGCATACTAGTCCGCGCATATCGATATCTGTCTATTTATATCAGAGGAGTGATTTTTGTAAAGTAGTCACTTGGGCAAAATTGCAGTAAACTCGAAACTATATATGGCGATCCCTGGGCCATAAAACTTCCTTCCAGTATGCAAAGATAAAAGACACGATGCGAGGCAAAGCGCATTTGCGAAACATAATCTGTAGCTTTCAGGCATACTTGCATACAAATCAAACGAGTTAATAAGGCAGAATAGGGTTAAGTTACACTATAACATAGCATGGCATCAAGAAATTTAATGAAGTTTCGAATATGCAAAGAAAAAATTTACTTGTAGAAATTAGCTATACAAATTTAAATTTCATTTTAACATCACGGAAAATTTCCATAAACTTTTCTAAAGTCAAACCTGTGTTAGATAGCACAGAGTTTCTATTTTGGCCATACATATTTTCAGACATTTAAGGAAAATTAAACGTTGTGTCCTGAATTTAAGGCATAATAATATGGCATACAAGCCCTACACGATTTTTTACCCGAGATGTAATTTTCAAATTACTAAAAATCTATACACATACAGAATGTTGAATTTCAATGCACACAAAAATTAATTCTCATTAACTCTCTTCTTGTACCGGTTGTAGATTAATTTCATTTCACTTTGGTAGGCATTCTAATGTTCACATTGAATTCCCCGTAGATTTCATGATAGCATTTTCACTAGGATTTGTGGGTTGCTCACTTTTATTTTGTTCAATATATAATGTCGGGACTAAAGTATAAATATAACTGAAAACTAGACTGCCATGTATACAGCGACATAAATAATGCATGAGGCTTGGCACTTTGAAACATTTCATCTTGAAACGACCTCGGCTTAAGCATCAAAGGGAAAAAAATGCTTAGAAATTCAGATCAACATTTTCATCAAAATAGTTTCGGACCGATTTCAAGTATATTTTTCTTCTAAGAGAAATGAAACGGAAAAGCCAAACGTAAAGAAACGAAAAATCAATGAAAATTCTCATGAATAGTCATACAAAAACGGAGACGATGCTCGTTTCATTAAACATTCTTGGTTAGTTTTATGAAACATGAACCGCTGCATGATTCTTGTATACCATTTTCAAATTTTTTATGAAGTTGTAATCTAGAAGTCACATTCTTAATATGCAAAACAAAGCAGCATTTGACGATTCATTAATAGCTAGAAATATTTCATTATTTAAATTTGACCTACAAGTCGACAAACTCCACGGAAAACTGCATTTCACGGAAAGCAAAATTTATTATCCCACATGGAAAAGCACCACCAGATTTATATGTAAAAGCAGTGTGGCAAATTTGCTTAACGGATGTGCTGAACTTAATTGCAAATTTATGCCTTAGCAGAATATTAGGATAAATGACATGAGATAGTTTGCTCTGTTAACAGTCACCACATCTTTAAGCATGTCATTTAGCATACTGTATCCGAAACTTGTGTAATAATGCATAATAACTACTGCATGTGGATCCAAAAAACAATAGAAAATTAAGTTTCTTCGTGGTGAAATATTTGGTAAACATTTTTGCAATCCAATAAATGTTAGAAAACTTAAATTTAATAAGTGATGATGATGATTAAGGCCCTACGGGATTCAGCCCGTCACACCTATAAGTGTATCAAATATTAGCTTAATATCAAGTAAGTGTGTTACCTTCTACAAGTAGGAAACTAGCTATACGCCAAAATTAATTTCAGAAACATAAAACTAACGCCAACTGATAACGTATTTAACGTAATGTTTATAGAGTGCCATATAATCATGTAACAAATTCAGTTGAACCTCTTAATGGCGGGAAAACTATGCATACTTTAATGTATAAAGCTATAAGCTTTTAAAAGGGCAGCATCAGTCCCGACTCACTGAAAATTCATTAATATACCACGTTATCAAATGCCCATTTTAACAAAAATAAACATGAACTTTTTCATCATAACTATTTTGTGTAATAATCTTAAAAAGGGGCTTTCATTTTTCAGGAGTGCCCCTAATGGCTTGCAAACACTGCATGCTTCACTGTACCAAGGTGAATCTTTAAATCCAGTTCCACTAAACACTCACTGAAAAATCATTAATACGTCCAGCTGCAAAATGGCACGTTTAATTTTACCATTAAGACGAAACTATATTTCTGCAATATCGCCCAATAAGTTCAAGAATGGATTTAGTTTCAGATTGTGATCCTGATAATGGGAAAACACTGCGAACTTAAGTGTATAGAGGTGAAAACTTTAAATCCAGTTCCACTCCACATTCACTGGCAAATCATGAATACTATGTCCAGCTGCCAAATGGCAAGTTTTACCATTAAAATACAACCATATTGCTGAAATATCGTCCAATAAGCTAAAGAAAGGATTCAGTTTCAGATTGGGCCCCATGATGATGGACCCAAACGCTACGTACTTCACTGTATGAAGGTAAAAGCATTTTAAATCCAGCACCACTCATTCACTGGCAAATCACCAATATGTCCAGCTGCCAGATGCACTTTTTACCATTAAAATGAAGCCATATTGCTGAAATATCTTCCAATAAGCTAAAGAAGGGATTTGTGGGATTTCGTTTTTTTAGTTGTGCCCTTTGATAGTGGGCATACACTGCGTACTTGGCATTTTAAATCCAGTCCCACTCAACATTCACTGGCAAATCATCAATATGTCCAGCTGCAAAATGGCACGTATTGCCATTAAAATGAAACCATATCTCTTAAATATCACCCAATAAGTTCAAGAAGGGATTTAGTTTCAGATTGTGATCCTTGATGGTGGGCAAACACTGCGTGCTTCACCGTATTAAGGTGAAAGCATTTTAAATCCAGTCCCACTCAACATTCACCGGCAAATCATCAATATGTCCAGTTGCCTAAGTCACGTTTTACCATTAAGACGAAACTATATCGCTGAAATATCGTGTAATAAGTTCAAGAAGGGATTTATTTTCCATTTGTACCCATTGACGGTGGGCAAACACTGCGTACTTCAGTGTATGGAGGTGAAAGCATTTTAAATCCAGTCCCACTCCATATTCACTGGCAAATCATCAATATGTCCAACTGCCAAATGGCACGTTTTTACCAAAATGAAATATGCTTTTTTTTCCAGCATAGATATTACTCCACTTCTCAATATCAAAAACCACTTTCTTACCTCTTCTCAACAATCGTGCCCATTTTTTTTTCATTTTTATTTGGCGGTGAGCACGTGATAACTACGTGTATAGTTATCTAAGCCTACCGTACTTTCCGGATAGTGCGGAAACACCGAGTTGACGGGTTTCCGATGGATCTATACGTATAATAATAGAAGCAGGAGTACGGATCTCGTTTCTTTTTTTCTCCTTCTCAATCAATTCTTCACAATTCGAAGAATTCTTATTTTCATCCAATATCTTGGCCTGTTGGCGTCAGATAGCGGCATTATGTGTTTTTTCTTCTTTTTCTATTTCTGAATTTCATTTCAAAAATGGGAAATAGGTGTCCAGTTATAACAGGATCAACAACAGACGCAGTGCAATTTCATTTTATTATTATATTTCCCCACACAGATCTCCCCTGGTTTCTAGTTCTCTCGTTTCTAAATTTACGAATCTCGTACTCGCGTTATGATCGGTGTATTTCATTAGTCTTAAATGAACCTGGTGATTTCAAACGTCTACTTCTAATTTTAGAAATGAAATACGTTTTGAATTGACATGATTAAATGGAATGGTTGTTGAAATTGACGTTATCGTGATTATGTCAAGATGGACCTTTTCTGCCTTCCATACAGCAATACACTTAGTGGGGAAACAATGTTATACAAAATTGATTTATAACAGAGATGTGGACATTTTAGAATTGTTACATTTCCCCAAATCATGATGTGCTTTGGTAAATGTGTTCAACATGATGGCATATTATTGCCAGAGATGTGGACATTTTAGAATTGTTACATTTCCCCAAATCATGATGTGCTTTGGCATATTATTGCCCAGTTCTATCTATTTGTAGAGCAGTGAGATTTTATATACATCAATAAAAAACTGTATTTGTTACACAACGTTTTGGCATCTTTAGGCCTTCATCAGGTGTTCTATTCGTTCACCACATCAACATATTTGAAAAAAACTTTTTGAAATATTGTGTTACTTGCATAAAATATTGTATGTTTCGATACATTCATAGCAATCTTTTCCATAAATCCTCAGAACACACATTGTCATTCAAGAGTTAATTTGAACATCGCAGCTTTATGAAGCAAAGTTGAAACTTTGTTAAGTTTGTGTACAGTTATTTCCACTAAGTGATAGCATTACATACTACGAAGAAGTATATGACAAAATAAAAGTAGAACAAGTACAGTAATAACAATACTAAATGCCAAAGGTACGTGAAAGCCACAAGAGGGGAAGCGCAGTTCACAGTGGTCAAGTATTGTTAGGCTTTAGTGAACTAATATGACCAACGTACGAAACAATGGTTTAGACTTAATCAGGTGAGGCACGCGAGGTCCTTTTATTATTTCTCGCAGTTGTCTTTATTCCAAAAGCCGAGCTGAAAATCAATGACCGGGGCGGACCAAAAATTAAGACCCGAGATGCCAGGATCTGTTGAGACAGAAATCGGATTGCGAGCACTCGGTGGGAAAACAGAGAAGATCCGCAAGAAAAACAATTATTGGAAATGCGAGTCGCCATTGTTCCACCCCTCCTATAGCGGACAGATGGTGCCATTGTTCGAATGGAAATAAAGGCTGGTTGCAAGAAGCACATTGGCTCGGACAATGAGAGAAGGCACGAAAAAAAAAGAGATTAAAAGTTAGCGGGGAAAACTTAGCCATAAAAGCGTTAAACAGATTAGATTTTTGGCTAAAGGAGAAGAAAGCAAGGGAAAACTAGGATGTAGATCGAAGCGTAATTGAATAGTGGTTGTTCCAGCATCCATCGTGTGGGGACCAAAGCAAACGCATTAGCGGTCAATAGAACAGGAAACTGCTGGACTCTACCTCGTGACGACCCATTAGGGACTATTAGTCACTCACCTGGATCGTAATTATTATCCCGAATGACCGTTTACACGGACGCCGATTAGCCATCGTGGTAAAACCCGTACTCGGACACTCGTTAATTTTGGGTCTCATTTCCTGGTTTACAGGGTGATAACAAAGTTCAGCTGTCAAGGCTATTTTAGGAGATGAGGAGGGACTTTTGTCATTGGTATTCTAATAAATTGCACATATATAACTGGGAAACTCGCCTTAAACCTACCATGCTAACGGTGATAATACAAAATAAAGCATATTGTATATGATATAGGAACTTGGTCCCTATGATGGGCATCTTCAGTGATATTGAATACAGCTTAAGTATTTGAACTAGAATTGCAGATGTGTGATTCTGCTAAACACATTTACACTATGAAATTTTCAACTTCAATAACTTTTCTAGATTTTATACTAATTTTTCCTGGCCATTCTGACGACTACAAATTCAAAACTATGACAATATTGGGAACACACTTGGGAACACACAAAACATTATCTCTTTCATGTTTATCAAATTTCTAAGATATTTCCAGGTTTTTTTCAATTTCCATGAAAATTCCAGGTTATGGGGAAATCATGTTTTAACACCACGTATATTTGGTAATCCAGCGTTTATATGCTGATGTCGAGGAATATAGCTATTATTTACAGCATATAAAGCACTAGATGTAATAATACTGTAATAGGGATGGTGTTAATACGATTTGTGTCGCACCTTGTAATAAATGCTCAAAATTCCCAGAAATAAATCAAATACACAGCTCACCTTTAAAGCTGCTTTAAGCCCAATATGTGGTGCTGAGACATGTGTGATTTTTGCGACACAATAGATCCTGAAATTAATAATACAAAAAGGATTATAGCTTGATGCATTAATTATGGAAGCATAAGAATAATCCTTAACTGAAAATGTAATCATTCTAATTAATGCAAAAAATGGTTTGCCAAACATGGAAGATAGATATGAATCTATCTTCTTAATTCAAGAAAGTATGTTCGCAACAATATCGAAATAATGGAAACTAATTGTAGAGTACAGAAAAAGTGATGCAAGGAACGCATTTTGAAGAATACACTGAATCAATATTCTACCGTAGAAATCCATAGCCGTCAAATGAGTTTAGATTTATATACGTATTGCACATCTACAATGTAAACCTAAATGATTCTAGCATGCATAGAAAAAAAAGCTTTCTAGTATTTCCCTGAATAAGAGAAAACGACAGTTGAAACTTATTCCTAATCCAGTGGGAATATGGAGGGCTTAAACAGATGAATCTAAAGCTAGGTTCATGAAAATTAACAAATCAAAATCCTGTCAGTTTTGATTTTAACATTTTTTTTTTGAAATAGAGAACTATGTAGACAGTGAAAAAACCCTGAGATTTTCATAAAAATAAGACTAAATTGCTTTATCGCATAAATCAATCCGTTTTTGACAGCGTTATTAAAATGGAGAAAATGCTTTCTTGGTTTTCATTTAAAACTGCAGCAAATCCAGATCGCATTTGGCAAAGAAATTCAAAGACTCTAAAAGCAACAATACATCAATCAAGTTCTTGTAGAAAAGTATCAACATCAGATGTTTCGTATATTGCAGCAGCAACTTTAACATCAGCTCAAAACATTACTTTATTGCCATCTGTTTCAATTTTGCTTCAAGAAATATCGTTATCTGATAACGGGAAATGTTTCAATAAAATGCACTGCACATGTTCGATACCTTACTATTAAAATCTGCGACTTCATATTTGGTAGGCATAGCTTCTATTCGTTTCTATTCTAGTCGTTTACAAACTAAAAACAGTCAGTTTTATGTTACCTCTAAATTCGAATGAAAATTTTCTTTGAAATACAAACATATCAGATCATTTTGACACTCTCGTTTAATTATTTACTGCTGAAGAAGAGAACATTTTTTATGGTGGTTAAGGACTTAATCACTTGGAATTAGACACGGAAGACAAAGAGACTTAACACTTTGTTAATATCACCACCAAGATTGTCACATTAAGTGACGTTGACCCTCTAACTCGGACATTTTCAACACATGACACAATTTTGAAGAAAGAATAATCTGCTCTATAATAAACAATGCAAATACTTTCTCGTTAAAATTAGTATAAAGAAGGTAAATCCTTCTCTTATAAGTCCTACTATTCTGCATATTTTGGGGCACATCGGTTGAAACACTGATCAGAGTGCCCAGTAAATTTGCAGGAAAAACTCCAGCATATTTCAAAGCTCATCTCTTAATTTCTTAAAGGACCCTTCCCACGACCAATTATCTCATTACTTATCAAAACTGCAGTTGAACACCCTATTGATGTATAAGAAATATATTTTTAATGATAATTCTTATCAAACCGTATTTAGAAAATGCTTCCCCGTTCGTTCTTATGAAAATATGGCATGTCAATTCCCGCTTAACACATGTTACAGAACACGTTTTTCACTTGAAAAACAAGAGATATCGCGTGTTAGAAACATCTTAGAAGAAAATTGATTCCACGTTCAAGTTGAAATGCCTGAAACTATAATAAACCTGATTTTAGGATAACTATAGTCTGGAGAAGAGGAGGGCACACAAAATTCATTAACGAAGTTTCCGGACCACGCAATCTTAAATACTGACAATTTTTTCCTTAAGGTGGAGTTTTTTTTTTAAAAACATCGAAATTGTTTTTCAATCCCTGCGTAGTAACTGACAAGATAGGCATAATAGAATTGGAAGTTATCGACCACGAAGCTTATACAGCGTGTTATTAGTTTGTTGGCCTTCTTTCGATATCCCACCCATAAAACTATAATTCATTTATCGATTTTATTTCTACTGTATTTTCAACGACGACTCCTCAAAAAAGATAAAAACAAACGGATTTTTTTTTGTATAACTAAACATGTGTATAGGCACATAACCGTGGCCTTTTATATTCTCGGTGCATAGAAAAAATGCAAAAAAAAAAAAAAAAAAAAAAGAGCACATCTTTAATCGATAATTCTTATTGACTTTATTTTCGAAGAGAAGTTAGGTGGAAAAACAAACCGTTATATAACGTCGAAGTTATAAAGAGGATTTTTTTGATAGGCTTTTGGGACGCTGTTGTCCCCAGAAACGGTCTCGTTTTTCTAATACAGTTTTTTTCTCGGAAGAGACGTTTTTATTACTTTCCGATACGGATGGCCAGTGGCTAGTTTTTGAACACAATGTCCAGTTGACCGTTTCCAAATCAAACTTTCAATCTATGGTGCGTTGGAGCACACCACATGCTGCGTTATGACAAAAATCAAATCCCGCGGCATCCCCGTGGCCAGGGGCCAACGTTTTCACAACAAAGAACAATATTGCCGACTAAACAAATAATTGCGTTCATAGTTTTAATAGAAATTGCGACGAACGGAGATTCGCGTTATTGTCGCAAAAGCAGCTTTTGTTTTCTCTGTGTGTGTGCGAACTAAAAGGTTGATGAAGATAATCGATATGGAGGCACATTTCAAAAGAAAGACTCGAAAACACCGAAAATACGAGCTGCCATTATTGCATGTCTCAACCCAATAGATTTTTATCGTGAAAGATGCGGAAAACCACACGGTTTAGATACTTAGACAAAAGTGAAAAATAAAAACGATGTCAATGTTTGCATTTCAGGAGTAAAGAACCTTTAGTACAAACACTGATTTCGGAGTTGTTTTTTTTACAGAAATTGGTAACCCTGGTGAAAAAAACAATAGAAACCAATAGAGATTTCTATTGGTTTCTATTGTTATAGGGACAATTTATTGGTTTTAATGTTTTCTATGGTTCCTGTATTCACTTCTATTGGCTTCTATTGACTTCTATGGTTTAGCTGTGTTGACTGAACAATAGAAAACAATTGAAACCAATAGAAATTTTCTATTGATACCAATAGAAAACAACGTCTCAAATAACAATAGAAAACAATTGAAATCTCCATTGTTTTTTTTTTTTCACCAGGGAATGCCAGATCATTTTAATTTGTAAAGCAGATAGTATAAACATATTGGTTGTCACTTGGCATAGGAGACCCACATACAACAATAAAGCTATCATGTAATTTTTAATATAAATATAAATACTTACAGACAAAATGCCCTTTACGGACATATTATTAAGTATGCATACATGTGCATTATTTCCATCCGGGTGTTGATAGAGCAATACTGGCCAGGTTGCGCCAAACTATTTAAACGCTCATTAGCCTTAAGGTTATATATAACCTTAATGCGATCACTAGGCTAATGAAAATTTAAATAGGTTGATATAACCAGATATTAGGATTTCAACGTCACGAGTCAATTCAGGGTCATTTAGGTCGAGATTATAAACACCTTAATTCTCGTGGTGTCTGATGTTCGTGTCCCAGCAAAATTTTGGGATTGTTAATGGGCAATTAAGCCTGACCTAGCCTGAGCACTTTAAGAATGTTTCCGCATGACCAGGTCATCATAGCGTCAAAATGACCGTAGCGGACAGTAGATAAAATTGCGACGAAATGGAAAAGTTGGCAAAACCGAGTTCTCTTGACCAGCATGACCCTCAAGACGTCAAATAACCGTCATAATGACAGTAAAAAGGCAACTTTTGAGGATAAAAACGTGCAAAAAGATCATGAAAAAGGTTAGAATGTCCTAAAATTTTAACTCTCATAGCTAAATACGTCACTTCCTGACGCCTCCGTTTTTATGGACCTATGCTACACGAGGTCAAATTGACCACCGAAGTTCATTTTTTGTTAAAATTACGCTGACCAGCACATTTCTTTTCGTCGAAGTCATGAAAACTATTTTTGACGATTTTCAAACTATTCCAGGGTATAAAAGTACATATGGACATAAATGACTTCTTAGCCATTTAATGACCATAACAAAAAATTGTCAAGTTTAAGCCATATGTGAACATATAATACTGTACATGACCATATAAGGAGGCTGCATATATAATGGCTAACGCGAGCACATATAGCTTTACACAGGCATATGTGGGTATATCATTTATGATATTACATGCGATTATATGGCCTTGTACAGTATGTCAAGATGTGTCCAATTTATGGTCTAGCCATTGATTAGAATACAAGTCATATATACATGGCTTATTCCACACAGGGAGTTTTTGAAGAAAACTTAAAATCATCTAGATCCTTTGAGAATTTCACATTTTGTCATTTTTCTAAAAATTTCGGTTGATGCCCTATTCTGATTTCCCTTCTTTTCCATCGCCCACTTTCATAACTTAGTTGTCAAAAACAAGTGCAATTTCTTTTCTACGCCAGCATGAGCTTTTTTTAGTCATATGAAAATGTTCCAATCATCCCAAAACTGACTTTTCAACATCGCTTATCTGTCGTGAGTGATTGCTTACTCCGACTAAGTATGGGCAAACTCCAGGATATTTATCAAAAAGCGGTGACGGATAAAAAGTTGCTCATGTTATGGTAAATATTCCATGTTCATATTAGATAAGGAGATTTAGAGAGAATTTGAAGATTTACAAATCCTTCGCCATGCATTCAAATAGGTTTACTTTTAAGCGTCTGATAAACTTACAGCCTGATTAATTGCTACTTCTTAGACTCTTATTGTGTTTTTATAATATATGAACCGTGTGGAAAAGCCAAAGATGTATAGAAATAAATGAATAATGGAATATTTTTAGAGCCATATGTTCGTGTATACGGTATACATACGAATGTGTGTATACCGTATACACGGGCCATACATTCACTTGTAAGGCCACCCATGGAGCATACATTCACTTGTAAGGCAATCCATGTACCATACATTTACTAGAAAGGACATTCATAGGCCATACATTCACTTGCAAGACCACCCATGGAGCATACATTCACTTGTATGGGCCATACATTTACTTGTAAGGCCATTCATGGGCCATATACATTCACTAATATTGTCCATACAAGTTATGTCCAATTCCTGGTCTAGCATATTTTGTATGTCTATACATGGCCACATGATTTTCTCACCCAAATACGTAAATAAATATTCCAGTTGAGATTTTTCGATTAGATTCTAGTCAATTTTCCGCAGCACTTGGAGGTTTTATCTATCTAAACATCTTTGATATACCCGTGTATTTATCGGTAATATCGTAACGCATTGCGCAATATTGTTATCAGCAGTGTGCAAGATAAAGCAAACGACTCGTTTATTTTCAAGTTGAAACTTAATTTTAAATCTCGGTTTTCTCGAATAGTACAAATGGTCGATAAAAGCAGGAAGTTTGAGCAATTGCGCTTCAACGACTCTTTTTAAAAGCTTTCAAAGCTAAGCTTAATGTGCTTCAAAATTTACGTTAGCTGTGACAGATTTTTGTAACGATGCTTCAGCAAAAAACCCGTACGCCTATTTAAAATGTTATTCTAGTCCAAATAGTGGCGAGAACGAATTAAAAAGCAGATGGAACACAACAGCAACTTTATAACTCACTGGTGTGTCATGGTACTCGAAAGGACGAGAGAACGTAACCATGGCAACCAAAACGCAGTGTTCCACAGCAACCATTGTCAAGCAAAATGTACCATGACATTTAATTAATAAGATCAAGAGCATACTATACACAATAGGTGCACTAAGGGATGCACAGCACAATATCTAAAGCTCTAGCATAACTTGAGAAATGTGCAAAAGCATTTTTTTAAAATAATTGTGGGACCGTTTTTATTTAATTAAGGCACATATTTATGGACCAACATTGGCTAAACACAGCCCAACAAGGACTAAATATGGCCCATACATGCACCGCTATTCCATCTGGGGTAAGTTTCGTACTCCCCTACATGGATTTTAGCAATTCGATGTTGGACTATTTAATATCAAATATTGAGTCAAACTGGTCATCTACTGATAAATTATTGTCAATATTTGGCCAAAATGTCTCGTGTTCGCCGCCCTATGATTTCAAACGTTTTACAGAACAAAACTGATAAGTAATGCTTGTAAAGGAAGGTCAATCGAGCTGAACACTTCATTTTGTAAACATCATTCCTTTGATGCACAAAAGTTAGCCATGCGATAAACAAGATGAAAGCTAACATGATGTGAAGCTTACTAACGTAAATAAGGTTTATTTTCAAAACAAGTGAAGAGAAATATTTCTGCATTTTTATACTTGCATTGCACTATATCAGGGTTTCTGCAAAACCGAAATTTTAAACTTCCCTGATTTTTCCAGTTGTTAAACCAATTTTCCTTAACCATCCTGACGACTAAAAATGGAAGTTTGTGTCAAAGTTGGCCAAAGAAATTGTTTAAAGCAATTTCAACTTTGAAGTATCCAAACTAATATAAACAATTTTTTACCCTTGTCAGACCTAAATTAAAAAGCTGATAAAAATATGTTTTGGTTAAAAAAAACTTGTAAATACTTACGTAAAATGGTGTTTAAGTCAGGGAAATTCCCCATTTCTATAGATGCAGAACTGGTTGAGGGAGCCATCCTTGACTTGTGTGATAACTGATTAATTGCAATGGGAAAGAAAATGAAATATTTATACATTGTGTTAAATTTCCCTGACTTACATAAAATAATTTTCCCTGACTATACAAGGTTTTCCAGGTATTGAAGAACTCTACTTTTACAATGCTGCATTGGGTATGGAACTTCCGACGTTACCTATGTATATAATACCTGTTTTCATCTATATAAAAAAATGCTTGCAACGCCTATCGAGCTTATGCCGCATATAATTAAATAAATATAGAAACGAGAAGATTCTGGAAGCATCCACGCAATTTCATACCGTTTCTGAACCAAACGTGAGCAAATTATAACCCCCTTAGGCTAACGTTCCTTAAACACGATTACGAGTCTATTTTCAGGAGCCATTTATAATAAAATGCAGACAGAAGGGAAATTGCTTTACCGTTCGCTATCAACGAAACTCATTTCAAATTTCCTCGCATTTATCCAGCAAAATACACACCTAAATAAAACCGACTTAATTTACAGAGAAGTAACATTTGTCCTCATCTATTCGTGTAATAATTCACACTTAAATCAAAGCTAGTTAATTCCACTTGAAATGGCGAAGTGTTGTGTAATCCGATTTTCGTATCGAGATTTTATCATTAACTTTAAAATGTATATGCATGTACATATATACCGCAATAATTTACAAGTAATATAGTGTATAATTTATCATATTTGTAACAATGAGTAATAAAATAAATAAATAAATATATGCGACTATATGGCCATAATATATCTCCATACTTGTTAATATTCTGGTAATCTCATTTTTGGGAAATACTTATTATGGACAAAAATGCCATGACAACCATGAGATGCTTGAAAAACCTAACAATCAGACGCCATTTCTAAACAAGATGGCCGACTGCATCTTCAAAAATTTTTCGTATGGCAAGTTTGAATTGCTTTTACAATGCATGTCGTAAGGTAGGGATGTAAAACTTTTTCGATGCATAAAATATACAAGTTGTAAAAAAATTCAATTTAATGTTATTTACCTTCTTTTGAAAGTCTTCTGGCTTTCAAGGAAACATTTTACGAATGTTGTCGTTGACTTTTGCTTCAAGAAATGTAACAAGTTTAATAAATGCTCTTTGTGTGTTACAAATCTTGGTTGCAGAAAGTATAATTTGTCGGTATAATACATACGGCATGCAAGCGCGTAAAAACGAAATTTCCGGTAAATAATGGGTTTTGATGCTTCGAGTACAAACATGTTTCGTCACCAATAGGGGCGTCAAAAATTTAATGCACAATTGGCGTCAACTTGTCACGACTAGACAATCATCAACATCGTCTCGAAAAAAAAATGTTTTTTTGGCTAAGTGCAGCCTTTGTTAGAAAGGAAAAAACGCATTAAGTTGAATTTCTGTCATGGCGAATGGTAACCTATTTCACCATTTTCAAATACAATAGAAAGTTTAGCGAAATCGAAAAAGGGAATTCATGCTAATGAGGACGTGTAGTTGGCAAGGACATGTAATATACATGTATTCCAGAAGATGCTAGAATCTGAACGCAAATATATGATACCAATAAAATTCCAAATCTGTCACATTAATGTAATATCGCGATACAATTTGCATTGGCTGTTTACAGAGAGCTTGTGCCTGCCCTTGAATAAGTAAGTACAGCGAAGTGCTTGGAGAGTACGCCCTACAGGGGCAGCATACTTACATTAAGTACATCTATTGGAAATGCCCTTAAGGAGAACAGATCCACTTAGATAAACGATTTCTTTTGGATATTTGCTGAAGGCCCCATCTCCGTTACTACGGACAGCATACTTTTTTAATTCTTCCGTAAAGAGGAAGGCAGTAAACATGTATTTTTTTAACAATTGCATACGTTTAACCTTAACCGGGTTTGAAACCCTATCCTTTTCAATAGGTCGGGTTTGCGAAGATACTCACAGTTAAATGAGGGAGGTTTGGGTGTAGGGGGAATTGTTTGGGGTGGTTTGATGGATCAGCAAGGGCATTCGATTGTCGTTTTTCACTTTGAAATGGTAGATTTTTTAAAAATTAATAAACAAGT
>JAQGBW010000607.1:0-37589 GCA_034698625.1 Julus scanicus | reverse complement strand
AGGAGCCGCTTCGTGTCGGGACGGTGATGTCCCGGAAATTAATGCATAGCGAGGCGGAGGTGATTCCTTTTCCATATTGAAGTCTCATCGGATCACTACTCTACATTGCCAGGATGACGCGACCGGATATACTGGTTGCGGTAAATACGTTGGCCAAGTTTAGCAGTGCGCCCACCAGACTGGCCTGGAATCAAGCTGAGAATCTATTTAACTATGTAAGCCAAACAAAAAAGAGAAGGCTGATTTTACAAAAATGCTATGATTCCAGGGTTAGGGCGTACACTGACGCATCCTGGGGATCCGATGTGGACAATAGTCACTCCGTGTCGGGTATGATCGATATGATTTGACATTCACCAATTGCGTGGGGTTCGAAACGTCAAACCATCGTCGCCCAATCAACTATGGAGGCAGACCTCATTGCTTCTGTCGACATAGTAAAAGAATTAATTTGGTGGCAGCGATTCTGAGGGAGATAACATCAATTGGCCCTCAAGGTAATCCAGGACCAATCATATTCTTGGATAACCAATCAGCGATCATTGCCATCCGGAACGAGGTGGAGAATGGGACAACTAAATATTTCAATTTAAAATTAAGATTTGTAAGGGACCACTTTAATAAGGGTCTCTTTGATTTGCAGTTCGTTGGAACAAAAAGTAATTTGGCTGATTTATTCACAAAGCCTTTGTCCAGCGAACGTATTAACCAGTTAACCCCTTACTTAACTCGATGATCCTAATGAACATGTTGAGTGTCAAATGTGTTGTCCCGAAACGGGGGAGATTGATGTTCTTTGTTTTCGCAGCTGTATGAATTTTAACACATAATTTATATATATGTATTAACATGTTCATTTTACCTGTTTTTGTTTTTGATGAATGGCCATCTCCTAATATGGTTTCCGGGTGCAATCTGCAAAGAGAAAAATTAATTATTAGAAAAAAGGTAAAAGAAAAATAAGGAGAAAAGAGATTACACCTTAATCAGATTACCTAAATGGGGAAATCTTAGATGGGTGGTTTGGACACACCTTTTTGGTCCAGGTCGGCCATCTTGAGTTTTCTCAAGCTGGCTGGCACTCTCTCCCAGGCCACTGACCCGTGCAGGTCGATGGCCCTTCATCACCTACAACAATATGGATTCGTTGATGAGACTTGTTTTTGCTAATAACAATGAGTATTGTAAGTTGATTGATTAATCATGAAAATTAAATACTAACTTTGAACATCAAATTCAATTCCTGATGGCGTCGTTCCTTGGATCGGGATGTCCCTGCAATGAAGGAAAGGGATATCAGAAAACAACATAACAGTCTATGTATGCAGCTATTGTTTGACATCTCCTTGGATCCCGGCAACCATCAACAAACCAACAGGACCAGTCTCCTATGAAGCCAGAACACCAGATAAAAGGTCCGTAAAGCGACATACTGACCTTATTCAGAAAAGGGTTCCTGACACTCCACCACCTGAGATGCCAACCGAATCACTTGTTACTACTTCGGAGATCCGAGGTGCGAACTCATCATCCACGCCTGCTGTCTCTCTAAGACCTAAGCGCAACACGTCTCGACCGGACTCTCAAGGACTACGTGTGCTAGGGGGAGGAGTGTTATGTCTTAACATTTGTTGTCGTCTGCCGCTAAGCAGGCGACGTGTTTATGTTTACCTTGGCAAAAATTCTTACTTGCCGAATACATCTGGTTTTGACTTATTTATGGTAAGCTGCCATCTTATTTTTTTGTTCACAAAAATGTTGTGCTCACTACGAAAGATACCAGCCTTGTTATGTGTCGTTTTTTCAATTGTACTTAGGCAGAATTAAAAGCCTTAATAAGAATACAGTTTGAATTGTTCTTGAATGTCCAGGGTTGTTTGTGTCCTGTTCTAAAGACAACAATAGTCTCGGTGACACTTGAAGACTATCTCCTGTGTGGCATGTAACTTTAGTTCCGGATTGCGGGACCTGTGGCGGCAACGTTAAACTGGGGTTGCCGATGTCATTGACTTCAGTCGTTTAGCTATCCAACCTCTTCGCATCTTCACAACCTTGCTGGGGTAGTATGCATAACATTGGGGGCTACAATTGTCAGGAAAACAGTGACATTCCTGCTTGCTGTTCATGTCTTTTCTGCCATTTTACCAGAGATGCTGGATTGATGCATTGTATGTTAAGTACTGGTTGTATGGGTGGTGTAGCTACCCTTCCAGGCAATTCTATTGTTGTGGACTCTGCTGTCAATGGTATGTGGATTCTCTGTTCATCTGCTGGTATTTGCAGTAACACTGGAGCGGCGGTGTGTGAAGCTGACACTGGAGGAGGAGGTTGTAGTGGCAGAGGTGTGTGCTGCATATCTTGGGGCAGAAGAGGTGTCTGCTCTAAAGGTAGATGGCTTACCTACTGTAGAAAGCCGACCACTATTTGGTTGAATAGTTCTGGTGTGTATTGGATAATGTCTTGTGTTGAGGCATCTTTGCTTCGTACAGGTCAAAGTTTCATCTGTTTATGATACTAATGATCTAATTGTTGATATGCCGTCTGTACCTGTGGAAGCTCTCTCTCGACTAGCTTTGTTGTAATGTCTGCAAGTTGTCTATATGTTGCTTCATTTCTGGCCATGTCCGTAAAAAACACTTCATCCGCAAATGTTGTGGCAACCACCTCCAGAAGATGCTGGTGCATGTTGGACAAGTTGTCTGCAGGACTTGTTCTAAAGCACTTTTGTAACGCTGTGTTGGCCTGTTTCCAGGTGTTTCTCGCCTCGTTGACTACCTTCATGACTTCTAGTACCAGTTGTGTTGCTGATGCTAGTGGGATCTTTTTTCTAGATGGCGTCCCTGTGTGAATTCTGGGTACTGCGCACTCGACCAATTCAGTCCCTGGGTGTCCATTATGCTGATGGCTTGATGAGCTCTCATTGTGGTGTCCGTCACTAGTGTCTGCAGTCCTGCCAGCAGTTGATGCCTTTCCATTAATGCGGCAGACGTCCTTTAGGATTTTAGAAGCCACTGGTGGTGGCTGTGGCCGCTTAGATGGAGTTGGCAAACTATCTGCCTCTTTTTCCACCTTAATCTGCATGACTTCCGTTAAAGTGGATCTCGGCATGGGTGGACGGTTGTAACGTTCCATAGGAATGCATTGAGAAGCCATTGAATTAACATGGACTGGGGTTCACATGTTAAAAGTAAGAATAATTTGGATTAAGTTGAAAGTAGCAATCCGAACATTATTTGTAGGAGAATAAACTATTTCTTTTTGTATATATCCTCAGTGTTGCCAACTGTCCTGTGATTGGCTGGACCGATAAAACGACTGGTTTCCCTGTCTCTTGTTTCCATAACCCATGGTTTTGTTTCCCCACATGAAGGATTGATTGAATCATGCCCTTATACCCTGGACACACTAGATTACCTTAGGTAGTGTGTCCTTCCATAGTTAGCTAACCTTGTTTATTTCTCGGTTAAAACTCGGTTATGGTAAATGACTTTTAGAAACAAGTTTAGCTGGTGAAACGAGATTAAATGAGTGGTCACACTGTTATCCCTAGCCATACTGCATAGGGATAAATGTGGGCACCATTGTATCAGTCAAGATGGCGACTAGAATGCCAAAAAATAAATGGTCTGAAGCCGATTCTTGTATGCTTATATATGTTTGGCGTGAGAATATGGATGATTTGAGGTGTGCAAAGAGGAATAGACATGTCCTTGAAAAAATGTGTGCCATTTAGAAGCGCAGCACATACATAAAACTTCATTAGAGGTTAAAAACAAAATTGACAATTTAACCAAGCTCTATAGGTGTGTACATCTATGATCTAATAATTGTACTGTCCCATATCCAAGACCAATGAGCTAATCTGAATTCAAGAAAGAAAAAGATGAAAATATCGTATGCATGCAGCCCTTTGGAATGGATTTTTTGATGAAGTTAATGCCATTCTTGGCAGTTTTCCATGCCAAAATGACTCATTACTTCATGAGAGTATTGCAGCCATGGTTCAGATAATTAGTGGTTCACAGGAATGTTGTGAGATTTGGTTGCATCCAAATGAGCTTATTATTAGTTATGCATTGGTACCAGGATGTTACAACCACATTGCTGCAGTGTTTATGATGTTGAGTTGGTAAGAGATACCAGCAGCCCTGAATGTTCAATTGCCAATTTCACTCCAAAAAGCCAAAATAGAGTCAAGAGACACAAGATCGATGTTGCTACTGAGGCTTTGGCTAGCATTAACAGCCTCTGCAAACTACAATCAAAAGCATATGATGACATGCATCAAAGCAATATTGAGGCAATAATAATGTTAAATACTAAACTAATTTGCATGAACGCAGCGTTGATATAGGGCAACAGATGGTCAATTTGTTGGACAAATAAAAAACGTGTTTACATTCTGAACATGTTTATTTCTTTTGAAGTTGTTTCAGTTTTCATTCTTCCATATCAAGGTTTTCAAAATAAATGCAAAGGTGGTCACGGATGTCGCGAGCTGTTCTGTTTTGTTAACTCAAGTATACATGTATCCATGGCTTTCCGAAGGCTGAACTTCTCTGATCCAGTCAGCATCACACGCATATCCCATAATTTCACACATGTTGTGCAACGTGCAACATGTCTGTATTATGGGTGGGACATTTATCAGATCGAATTTAAGGCATTTGGCAAGAATCCTGAACCGTGCTTTAAGCCGACAAAAAGCAATCTCAATTACTCTACGTGCTCGAGAAAGATGGTAGTTAATTTTTTAGTGCTGGTGTAATCCTCTGACAATCAGGGTATGGCTTCAGCATATACGGTGTTAGAGGAAATGCCGAATCTGCCAAAATCACTGGGCATATATATGTTGCATCCTTCTATTTGTCTGGAAACATGAGTGAAAACATGGTTTTTACACTAATAACCTAGGCAAAAGGGATCGTTGAAAAACATTTGCATCATTATTCTGACCAGGAGATCCTGTATTGATGTAGATGAACCTGTAGGCATGGTCAAACATTGCAAGCAAACCAGTACTGTAAAACTGCATGTAGCAAAAGTAATCAACAGCAAATTTCTTTGGAGGTAAAACCTGAATATGGCAGCCATCTAGAGCTCCGAAAGCTTTTGGAAATTGCCAGTCGTTTAAAAACCCATCAACAAGTTCCTGGACATTTTGGGTAGTCGTTCGGAAAACAATGAGTTCAGGAATAATATAGGTAACAATTACAGAGCAAAAGTTATGCAGGGCTTCTCTAAGTGCTTTTACCAACACCAAACAAATGGGAAAGTGTGCGTAATTCAGCTGAGGATGATAAAGTGTAGATACACATTGCAACCCGCTTCTCCACTGGCATTGCTTTGTGCAAGTGTGTCCTGGTGTTCCAAATACCCTCTAATCTTGGTGCATAGACTACCAAATGTATTCTTTGTAATGCTAAAAACACGACTTTATTAGCTGTTTGTTAACTGCAGAATAGTCAAGTATATGCTTTATGTTGTTAGAAACCTACCGGAAATTGTCCTTCCATACATTTGGTGGCAGGGATGGTACAATTGAATCCCACCAGTCAGTGTTTTTAGGACGAATCCACAACCTAGGCCTTCTATGAAATTGCTGTTTAGTCAGCAGCAGTAGATGTTCAATTGCTGATGAATTATTTAATATTTGCAATTGAAGATGTCTACACTTACATCTATATAAAAATGTACCATCGCTCTGCAGCTTTGAATTTACATTTCCAAATTAAATAGCTCAATTAACATCATAAGTACTAAAAAGATTTGCTGGCGCTCTATGGGTGCCATGATTGATGACTTTTGCTTAGTTGTATTGCATTATGGGTACCGATATCCCATGATGCAATGCACTAAACAAGATTAAACAAACACAGTGTGTCCACTCAAAGATAACCATCTTTGAGAAAGATAATCGAGGTTTGTGATAAACTTGTTTAAGTTCATAGTGTATCTAGGGTATTAAGGTTACTCGGTATCACGCAACAGTAAAACACTCGTACAGGGTGCTTCAAAAGTGATGTGTAGCCGACATTCAACTAACAAATCAGTGTCTGGCTCTATTCTACCTTGTTGTTTAATGATGTACCCTTCTTTAATTCCAGGGACATCCATCTCCCGACGAAGAACACAATAAACCAGGATTCATTTGGGTAAGTATCTTGTGTAATTTGATTCAAACATAGCACACTTACGATCTTGGTATTACATTTTGGATCAAACCATGTTAATAAGTAATCATACCCATTTCCATACCAGGTGACAAAGAGTGGCCGCCAGATTTAGATGACCAAACATAGCCAACCAAAAGTAAGACCAGTTAACTAGTCCACCACATCCTGAACTGATAGGAAGTTTATTTATGGAGAGAAAATAAAATCCCTTCCGAAGCAAATCAGTTATAATTATATTTGTCCCGAAATATTAAATAACTTTTCCTTTTCTTATAGGTTTTTCAAGGACTAGGCCTTTATCACCTCTTAAAAGGTAAGTCAATTTGTTACATCCAATATATTATCTTAATTAAACAAAAGGGTTAAAACACCATATGTCGCCGAAACCCAGAAAGGAACAGTTAAGACTTACATACGTCATGGCAAACTATAGAAGATGAATATGCTGCACATGTGGAACCAGGCTGCCGATATTCCCGAAATATGTAGTGTGAATGAGCCCGAAGATAAGGGACTATACAAGGTAACGGTTCTCATCGAAGGTTGCCCAGTCGATGCACTGTTGGACTGCGCGGCCACCTCCTGCATGGGGTTAAACCCCTATTCGAGCTTCTCACGGAAAAAGGAGTGCACATGTGATCGGATGTGTGGACTACTCAGCTGGCGGATCAGGCACCACGTCTAATGAACATCCTTTTGACGGAGGTGAAGGTGTCCCTCCTACACCGAGAGGTATCGGTAGAAGTAACCGTCATTCCAGCGTTCTTGGGCAACATGGTCCTATTGGGCATAAAATTTTTGGCGAAAGCGAAAATTACCATGGACTTTGAACTCCAGGAGTGGTCATTTAAAGATGATGTTAGGGCCACGACGGAAAAGCAACGGGATTTCGGCTGCACTCGGCAACCGGACATTTTACCACAACCACTTTTTGGCCAGCTTACAGGAACAGCTGGAGGAGGATGTTGCCTTACGACAAGATGAAGGGGGTGTATTGAACCAGGACCAGCATGCAAGGGTAGATAAATTTTTGGAACACGCACGGAAGGTGTTCCAGGAACCGACACAGCCAGTGAAGGTCCAACCACAACGGATTAGGATCATGAAAAGGGCAAAGCCGGTGGCTATTCCAGGAGCTAGTGGGTCGAAAATTGCTAGCCCCGATACGGTCGGAGTGGGCGGCGCCGTCACTGCTGGTGGCCAAACCGGGCTCCATGGAGGAGTTGCGCATGGTGACGGATTTTCGGGCCTTGAATAAGGTGACAGTGGCGGACAGGTATCCGTTACCGAAAATCGATGACCTTTTGGCAAGAATAAAGGGTAAGCCAATCATGTCCTCCATGGATCTTACAAATTATTACTGGCAGATTCCTATTGAATCTGACTGCCAGAAATTTTTTACAACGGTCACTCCAAACGGGACGTTTTGCTACACACGCATGCCCATGGGGGCCAGGAACTCGTCAGCGCACTGCCACGGGTGGTTGATCTGATGCTCTACGATCCACCAGGGATCACGCTGGCTATTTACCAAGATGATCTACTTATAGCCAGCGATGGCTTTGAGGAACATCTAGAACATCTGGGGGTGGTCCTACAACGGATCTACGGCCACTGTTTTAGACTTAAATGAAAAAATGTTCTTTCCTGGTTGACACGGTCGAGTTTCTTGGCCATATCATTTCACCGGACAGCATCAGCCCCAACCCAGATAAAGTGACAACTATCATTGAGCTACCCTACCTGGCAAATCTTAAACAACTGAAGTCGTTCCTGGCATCATGTAAGTGTATCGGCAAGTTCATACCGAATTTGTCTCAGGTGGCATCTCCCCTTAATCATCTTCTAAAGAAAGATGTCAAGTTTGATTTCAACGACCATTGCAAATGGGCAGTGGACCATTTACGCACAACAGAAACATCATCTCGTTACTGCGCCCATCTTGGCGCAGCCAGATTACGAGCAAAGTTTTCACCTGTACACAGATGCTAGTGACACTGCAATTGGCACAGTATTGGGGCAAGGAGATGGAGATGAATTTAGGGTAACGGAATATGCTTCCAAATCTTTTCTTCCAGCCAAAATCAATTACTCCACTACGGAAAGGGAGGCATTAACAGTGCTGTGGGCGGTCAAGCAGTTTAGGGGATACCTAGATGGTCTTACATTCATGGTGCACACGGACCAAGCACCCCTACGATATATTTTGGCTATCAAAGAGCCACGCGGTCTGTTGGCAAGGTGGGTGATGGACATGCAACAGTTTGTGTTCGATGTTTAGTACATACCGGGCCGATTAAATGTTCTGGCCGACATGCTATTTAGGGCCAGCGACGTGGTGGAACCGGTGGTCCTAATACACCATTTTTTGGTGGATGAAATGTCCTTGACGGCAGCCGAATTTCGACGGTTACAGGTGCAGGACCACGAGTACAATGGCTTAAAGGCATTGGAGACCGTGGACGACTCGGACTGCATGGAAACTCGGACATATCTTGAGCGCGGGTATGCGTTGGACGCAGGGGTGTTGTACAGGTACCTCTCTAAAGTAGATACCGAAGAGCCACGGCTGGTCGTAACAGAAGCACTCCAATACAGGGTGATCCGGTGGAATCATGACTTCCCTGAAGCCGGGCACCCTGGGGTGTAGGCCACCATAGATCGTATCACCAGTAAATACTACTGGATGGGACTCCGGGTGCAGGTCAAGGAGCATGTGGCCCGGTGCAAGGAGTGCCTTCGTTACAAGTCGTTATGCCATCCGGACAAGGTAACTTTGGCGTCACCGTCCTTACCACAGCGTTTCGATGTGGTGAGCATCGATCTGGTCGGTCCATTACCAACAATGGATGCATCTCATGCATATATTTTCACGGTAATGGATCCAGCCACAAGTTGGGTGGAGCTGTTTCCAATGACGGATGCCAGGGCACGGACCATGACCAAAACATTCATCAATGAAATTTGTCTGAGGTATGTCACACCTCGAACAGTGAAGTGTGACAATGGTTTACAATTTATCTTCATGGGGATGCAACAAACAGCACGCTCTATGAGTTTCGCGCTTCATCATGTGGCCAACTATGATCCCCATGCAAATCCCGTAGAGCGTAAGGCCAAACTGTCCATTGCTGTTGGAAATCTTCACGAAACTTAGGATATCCACTTGCCTGCAGTAAGGTTTGCCAGGAATACATCAGGTTTTCCCGACATGTCGGACACTGCCGACGGGGAGATCCCGTCGAGCCACCAAGAACCCGATCGCGCCGAGCAGCGGCGGCAGAGCGCACCACAGATGAGGTAGGAGGGGTAAGGGTACCGCACGTCGACCATATGGGAATAATACATGGGAATGGGACTTATAATATTTTTTGCTCTAACCTAACCTTACGGCCATTCTCACATGGTCGAAAGGTTAGGTCATATAGGTTAGGTCCCATTCTAAGTCCCAGTCCCATTCCCATATGGTCGACGTGCGGTACCCATGCCATAGGAGATAACCCACCTCATTCTCGTTGTAAGGTTTACTCACCGAGAGTGGTGTCCGAGACGAGGAGCGTTCTTTCTTACTCCACAGCTGAAGCTGTGGCCATCCACGGGAGGCCGGCCACGTCGTATCAACCTGTAGAAGGAATAACATCAGAAGGTTAGTACGAAACACCCAGTGCCCCGGGAAGCATGTCGGAAGCAGGGGCTCTCACGCGCCAAGCGGTCGCGGCTCGGCTGCAGCCGGGAACCTGCGACAATCTTATCTAAATAACATATATTGATTTGATAATTATTCATCGGATTTGATCAAGTGTTCAAATACTTTTTTGTCTTTGATTTTTGTTGTTTTTGTTTGTAAAAAAAATGTATGTGTACATCTATGAAAGTTTGTTAAGCCGGGTCTCCACCAAGACGAACATGTACGTATAAACACGTTTTTACAAACATACTATGTAAAATAATTTGCCCTCCGGGTTTGTTTCAGCCGCCATTTTTTAAATATATGTAAATATTAAAATTGTACAGCTATTAAAGACATTTAATATGTGCACAATTTTAATATTTACATATATTTACAACATGGCGGCTGAAACAAACCCAGAGGGCAAACTTTTTTGCATATGTGTGTAAATACTTGTATATATACAAGTATTTACCAACGTTGCTCCAACGTTAAATGCCAACATAAAACCAACGATTGGCAACCCTACCATTTGCCAACGTTAATCCAACGTTATAGCTACCGACATAAAACCGACCATTGGCAGCTGTACCATTTACCAACGTTGGTCCAACGTTAAATGCCAACATAAAACCAACGATTGGCAACCCTAGCTACCGTTTGCCAATGTTGGGCCAACGTTACCTGCCAACTGCCAATGATGCCAACCAAAATCCAATGTTGGCCCAACGTTGTGTGTTACTTGGGTATATACGTACATGTACGTCTTGGTGGAGAGCCGGCTTTACCCTCAAATGTTTTGTTCCCTATTACAAAAGCTTTGTAATACATTTTATGTTTATAATGAATGTATTTCTGGAAATATTAGCAGAATTATGGGTGTTCAAATGCTTTTTTTTATCACTGTACATATTATGGAATTATTCAATACGAAAATGTATAACCACTGACAACAAACTTAAGCCTAAACTTAATTCCAATAGCCTAGCTACAGCTAACTAATATTACATTTTCAAACTATAATTAAGTCCATGATTGTAATTATAATTCCATTGATATGCATATAGTACTTTCATTATTCATGTATTGTGCATGATACATTTTCGAAAGCTTACCAGATCATCTAGCCATTTCATTTTGTTTTCTGTCTCTTTTTACATTTACTTATGTAACAATTAATATTTTGACATTTCAAAAATTAAAGGGTTTTACTTTGTACCACGTTTTTCACGCACGTGTGTAATCGGTAACGCCATCTAACGGCTGCATTGTCCTTCCGCTTTTAAAAATGTCTGCTTGTTCCTGAATGCTCTCTCGTGACTTTCAAACAGTTGCCTATAAAATGTTTTCCAGAACGATGTCAGCATTGGCAAGCTCTTCGCCGATAAACTTGTAGAAATTTGAAGTATGATCGAATCTTAGCAAGTCAAAATGACAGACGTTGAAAGCAGCAGCACCGAAAACCAGCCCGAACTTCCAGATAGGTACTGATTTCTGTCCGAATCCAGTGTGTTGTAGCTAAGGGCGGATATAATGCCATGTCACCTAGATTCGTAATTAACTCTGGTTACTTTGCATTACATCACTTCTGTGTTTGATCAACATGCAAGTGATATATTGAAGCTAGAAAGATTAGATTTAGGTAAAATTTAGGACCAGTTATTGTCCCGCAAAAAACCACAAAGAAAAGTTTTGGTTGCATGCATGGATGGAGTACAGCTGTCTTTGCATTTTGTAACGTGTGAATTGTTTTTTTAAAATTTTCAGTCGGAAGTACTGTTGGGTATGTTTCGCTTCTGAAGACGACGACACTGAAGCGACGTGGGTCCAGCCATGCCGGTGTAAAGGAACGACCAAATGGGTCCACCAGAATTGCTTGCAGCGGTGGATAGATGAGAAACAAAAAGGAAACAGTTCAGCGAAGGTCTCGTGTCCACAATGCAACACAGAGTATATTATCGTGTTTCCGCAGTTAGGTATGAACTAACTAATGAGGTTCTGGTTTGGGCCCCTTTGAGGATGAAACATTTGCATACACTGTAAGTTTTACATAAAAAAAAGGCTTGACATTGAGCTAGTTGGGATATAGTAAGCACTATCAGCCTTTTGGGAGACCTGGGTTCAATTCCTGGGTCGGCTGTCATGACCGTGGTTTTCGCAGCTTTCCACAGTTGTTTCTAAGTAAATCGCACCATAGTTCCTATAAAAATTGGCAGCGGCCGTGCACTTTCCTCTCTTAACTTCTATAATAAATTGCCAACAATTCTCTTAGTTCTGCTGAATTTCCGATTAATGCTCCATACACATTGTTTTCAGGTCCAGTGGTGTATGTCTTGGATGTGGCAGACCGCATGGTATATCGCGTATGCCCATTTGTAGCCGCAGGGATTGTGGTCGGCAGCATATACTGGACAGCTGTCACATACGGCGCAGTGACCGTGATGCAGGTTAGGGAAATCAAGTCTTTATGTTGAATCGGCAAATTTAAGGGTAGTTTTTAAACTCGTGCGTTTCTGATCAGGTTCTTGGTCATAAGGAAGGCCTCGGAGTGATGGAACAAGCTGATCCCCTCTTCCTATTGGTAGGCCTTCCGACTATCCCAATCCTTCTTATATTGGGTCGAATGGTCCGCTGGGAAGACTATGTTTTACGTATGTGGCGGCGTCATTCGCCACGTATGCCATTGCTCAAGTATTTTTCGACCTTCAGGTAGGCAGTCTCGTCATGTGGTACAATTTTGAGCAAAATGTGATAATCCGCAAACAGTTTTTCTCTCACATTGTATACATGACATAGTTCTCGTAACTACTGTTATTTGTGTAGTCTACATGCATTTTTTTGGGGGAAAACTACACTAAGTAATTATGTGATTGTATTTAAAAGGCAAACCGAAGGACACGAGCGTGTGCCTGTTGAACCTACCCCATTCTCCGACCCGGTTTCAGCGACTCGAGTTCTCTGCGGTGGACTGATGCTTCCTACAATCGCTACCGTTTGCGGGAGGATCTTGTTTGAGACAGTTTCATCGAACCTGCAAAGGACCATTTTGGTGAGTGGAAGCTGAATGTGAATTAACAATCCCGCGTTGATGAATTCTCATGCTGGTTACCATACTTGCCTCTTATAAAAACTCTCTACCATGGCATGCGAATGTTCTGAACTCGTTGTTGAGCCTCAAGGACTAACATCCCATAGACCTTTTATTACTTCAGAAAATTCTTATAACTGAAATATACCTAAGAAAAAGTACTATTTATCGGCCAAGATTTGCGGATATACAGTATATCATTTTCAAGTCTTTTTCTATAAAATTCTAAATTTTCTACGAGATTCCCTGAAAAGCAATCAAAGACTTCATTGTCTTATTTATTTCAGGGCGGTGTCGCTTTCATCACGATAAAAGGAGTGATGAAGGTCTACTATAAGCACCAGCAGTACATTCGCCAAGCCCATAGGGAAATCATGGATTTCGATGATGTAAACGTCCAGGAGCTAACTTCTGACCTGTCTTCGTCGAGCTAATGAGCGGAGATCAGCAAGTTCTCTGCGTTGCCTTTTAAGTTCTTAGTTCTAACAGAGCGGCGAAGCAGACCGCCCACTTCACTTCTTTACTGGGTCACGTCGCAGATTCGCCTCGATTCTCACATCTTAAGAAATTTCGTTTTACGCCATAATTACGTCGGCTTCGTCAATTGTTCCTGTTTAATTTTGCAAAACGCGCCCGCAGCACTTGACACGTGCAGTTGTGGACAATATAAATTACCGTTGGTTGAAACATTGTAAAGCTTTCCATAAAAAGGAGCTATTATCAAATAAAATGATAAGCAAAGAGATCGCCCACAAAAAAATATCATTGGCTGGTAGCAATACTTATAGATGGCTACAGCTACGAATCGACAAGTTAAAATGAATAAGCACGTCTTATCTTTTCTCGTTCGGGGAAAACGCTTGCCGTTACTTATTTTTACAATTTCGATTTCGCTTCGACCGCAAAGCTCGAAAGTGGAATAAATGGTGACAGCAAAGGAAACAGGCTCATCGTGCTCTTGAACTCTGTTACGTCTTCGATCAGTGTTGGCTGAAAAAACAGGAAATTATAACCACGTTTCTAAATAATTGCAGAACGGAGCAAGGAAAAAAAAAACACTCACCTCTGGCATAGGGGGTGCTGGTGCGAATCCATCAATGCATGTCCCCGTCATTGCAGTTGTACTTTCAGACGAAGTTGGGTTAAAAATGTGGACGGCTAGTTTGTGGCGCTTGGGTGCATCATGAGCAAACAGGTCCTAAAACAAATTACAAATTATGCATGCGTTTAAATTCGGTTCTCATTCATAAGTTCAACAGTCTTAAGCTAGTTGCCAAACAAGACAACTTTGCCAACCACGCAAACCCGGTTTTTGGAAAACGCATTTTTCTGAGCATCCCGGTTTTGCTACGTTTTCAAAGTTGTAAATCACCGGGCCTAATTCTTTAATGCATCGTTACCTTGAAGAAAGTGTTGACATCGTCTTTTGTCAAAGTGCGTAAAACTGCAACCTCGATGTTATCTAAACAAAGAAAAAGTGATGAAATTACTACTGTGATTCTTAGCGTGCAGTAAAGCGAGATTGTATTGACACGAACCTCTATCGAAATTGTACTGCTGCGAGGAAATTTCATTCCAGAATTTCGAGCTCTGGCTGTACAATTTTTTGGGCTTTTCTAGCCGACAAGCAATAAGGGCTTCCTTGTGCCTTTCGAATTCGTCATCCGGAATTTCTCGCAGATAGCTCTAAAAAAAAAGTTAATTATGCCGTGTTGACGTTTGTTTTAAGTAATGCCAAACCTAGCATATTTGGTTTCATATTGTGTTGCTTAATAATTTATAACACCAACATTTTGTACTAGCCAGCACAATATGGATAACTGTCATGAACATTACATTTGCAGTTAGTTTCCACAACTTGTATCCACCAAAAATATTGGTACTAATACCGATAAACATATCAGGCATGGGAACACTTACTAACCACTAAAAATGTAGTCGCACATTCTAAATATTTAAGTATCAAAGTACTTATATTTTTTTAAAATTCTTGACATCGGTATTTTTCAGGTAAACAAAGGTGTACAGCAAGAGTAGAATTTTATATAAATAATTGAATACTGTATTTTAACACTAACAATGATCTAACTTATGTTATGACTAAGATATATTGCCTCGGGCCGCCAAAAAGCTCTTTGAGGGCTCTTTGAGAGCATGTGCAATTCTGACACTAAAAAGTACGTGATGAAACAATGCCACCGTCAATATGGAACTGGTACTAACATGCTAAATATGGCATCACACCTGTGTTTGAAAAACGGAAACAAAATTTAACATACTTCCATGGAATGTAGAAAAGCTTCAATTCTGCCGTCCACGTATTGGGGGTTCCTGTCCGACTGCACCGTGACTGTCAGTCCTTGCACCGAGTTCCCGCGCCGCACTCCACTCCAAACGATGTATCCTACATGGTCGATATTTATAGCTAGCGGAACAGGGCAAAGGTAAGTTATTTCAATCTTCTTGGTTTCTTACCTAACTGCTCCTTTGTGCGGAGTGTGTTGAAGCAGGGTTCCCGGATGAGTTGGCAGAAGAGTTCGATGGACACGTTGGCAAGGGTTTCCTGCAGCGCACACTGGTAGTAGATCTCAGTACATGAACTCGAGTGGACAGTATTCTCGCATTTCATAATGAAGTTGCAGCCTGAAAAACAAAAAAAAAATCGAGATTGGCAATCTCGATTAAAGATTCCCGCGTATCACCAAACAAAAAAAACACTGCAGTCTTTTTGGTTTTGCAGAAAAAGCTCACCTGAAGGAAGTTGAATCTCCCTGTCCTTCAACAGTTGGCTACGAAGTAAAGCCTTCGTATTGGTGCGCTCTTGCAAGCCATTTTCCACGATAGAAACAAGCTCGAGTGCTTGCTGAAACGAGGCAAATGTCGATTCAAATAATTATTTTCACGGCTGACACAAACTTGGAGACAAGACGCAATAAAATCCACCTACTTGTTTTGTCACATTTCCGTGAATCAAGGATTCAATATGAAACCGTGACAGAAGTTCGGGAATAAAGGACTGAAGTCCTTCCAGCGTTAATTCTTTTGATACATAATGTCAACAGATTGGTTAGTTGTTTATAGCACATGCAGTACAACAATAAGGATAAGATAGTCACCGTCTGTGGCTGCCAGAAGTTCATCCTTAGTCCAAGCGTGTTCGGTGAGGAGTATGGACAGATAGTACGAGGCATGCTGGTGGGGCTGCTCTGACTGGAAATTGCGTAGTCCCCTGATGTACTGTAAACAGCGATGATACAAATTAAATGTGTTCCAGCAAGAGGGATTTAACACAACTATAACTCCCATTACTTACCCTTTCCTTGAGAATCTCGAAACGCTTCGGATCCACTTTAAATGTGGTTAATTTATCCATGATTTTTTCCAAAAGGATCCGCTGCTTGTCGCTGTACCCTTTGACGCACAGCTGATTATAATGACAAAAACGGCCGAGAAATAAGTTAATTAAAGTCACCTGTGATCTCTAATAACAAACTCACAACTTTGTCACTCACAAAAATGCCGTATTTGGTGTTCATGAGCGAGTATGCAAGTCCGGTTAATTCAGCTGCGTATGTGTACTCATTGAGTGCATCACGGAAAAGTTGAACAAACATGCATGCGAAGTTGCAGTGAAGGGGGTCCACATAGGCCAGAGGACTGAAAATGGAGAACATTACACAGCAATGATTAATACCATGAAAAATGCAAAGCTCTAGTCTTCCCCGTAACCATCAAATGGTGCAAATCATTCCCCTGAGGTATGTTTAGCCATTCAATTACAAATTATAAGGCCGAATTAAGCTTTAGGCCAGTACCACAGTTGCTCAGTAAATTGCAGTTCAAGCTTTGCCTCTTCTAAGCCAAAGCTCAAGAACGACTCACATTTGGCTGTCGCGAGCACGTCTTGGCTATTTTGCGCTATCAAGCTCGGTCTCAAGTTCATGCGATTTGAGAACTGGGGTATGGGGGTTAGACTTCCTACCTGCTTAATTGGAAATTAAGAAGTGCCTTTGGTAAAAGAAATTCTTGGTCTTGTAAAAACCACACCCGCGTTAAGGACGTGTCCTAAACAAACAAGAAATTGAAAAACTCGTTTAGAAAAGCAATTCTCCAGTACGTCAATGCTTGAAAATAGTAAAAATAATAAATAAATAATACAAATTAAGTCTCACCTTTATTAATAATGGCATAGCTGCCGACTAAGTTTGGAATAAGAAAACAAGAATATTAGATAAGTCAACAGTATTTTTTTACTCAAAGAATAATAATTCAGTTTACACAAGTGCCATGCTTGGTCTAAAAATATTGGTTGTGAGGATACAAAGGGGAACCACCCACAATTACTGTACAAGCTTATAATTTCATTTTATAGAAAAGAAATACATTTTTAAAAATACATAAGTGGCCAGTCTGCCATTGTTTTACACCTATTCCATTTATTCTTAAAATGCTTTTTTTTATTATTATTGCAAAGAGATTAATATTAAGCCCATAGGTCGACTACTTGTAATGGAGGAATATATCATATTTAAACTGCATTAATTAATACATACTTCTTCCCTTGGCACCAAATCAAAATTTGTTGGGATAAACTCGTTTCTAGGTGGAAGTCGCAAATTTTCATTTCCGCCAACATCACTCCATCTCTTGAAATGGAAAAAAATAGTACAAGCATTATGTCAATGAATACGAAAAAAACAAAAGACGGGTAATAAAAACCTTGTTACTACCTTGATCAATTCTTCCGAAATTGGTTTCATACTGTATTGAGTTCCGTACCACGGCTCAACGGTATCCGTCTGTCCTTCGAACTTTTTTCCCACGACAGCAACTCTTTAAAATGAAAAAAGTTGAATGAAAAACCCATGTCGTACCAAAAAAAAAAAAACACCTAAGAGTTAAAAGACCATTGGTTTCCCCACTTACTGAATTGCATCAGGCGTTAGTTTTGATAACACCATTTCGATCAAATCTGGCCTGTACTCCTCCATTAAAAACGGACCGCACAAAACCTCTTCCAAGGGAAAATCCTGCAGTCAAAACATATACATAAGTATCAACAAGTTGTGGCAACCTGCCAGAAAACAAACAATTCCTCACATGCATGCAGCTGGCCATTGCGCAAGCATAGGCCTCTGGTCTCTCTTTATCTTTAAAGCGAAAGGTCATGGCATTTAGATGTTGGCACTCCTGAAACACCCATTCCTGGGGACCTTCCTTTTTCAACATGTGCAAGTATTCAAACACCAACGTCACAATATCATCGACATGCTCTGCAAGTAAGCCATTCAAAAAAGGTCAGTTAAAAAACTACATAGGTGAACCGCAAAAGTCTATTACATGTAGACACTCTTCCTTACCAATGCCTTCTTCAGTTAAATCCGAACTTACAATGAAGAAAGAAAAACCCTTAGCGCCTTCACGCTGTCCTCCTGCCAAGTTATTCACCCAACCTAAATGAAAAGCCGATTACATAGTTTTAATTCAGTGTAAGGCTCCGCCAATAACAAACAAACTGACCGCTGAACAGACAACAAACCTTTCGATTTCAAGGTAGATAGAAGGCTTCCTGGACCCTCATGACCAATTAAATGGCCCAAATAATGACCAGGCTGCAAAATATGGTTGATACGTATTAAAAATGAGATTTCAGGGCTTTAATGAAGCATGGCAAAAAAATGTTGTATTCCTCAAGCTTTATAATTAATGCGAAATCTGTGTCGTTGGCAAAATAAAAAAAGATTATTACGCTTGTTTTATAAAAAGGTTGTAGATCCGGTATAGGAAAAGTAATATCTAATTTTCTAACGTCCTTGACTGGCACAACATGGCCTCTTCTCTGTAATAACAATAAAATTGTCAGATTATACCAGAAAGACAGATGTCGTGCCTTACCAGATTTCAACTATGAATGCATACCTTGAGCTCGTTGGGTCCGTAAGGATGTTCTGGCCACTCTGGTACAGCAGCGTTCTTATCGATAACGTCAGAGAACAGATTCACAACCATGCTTTGGAGGTCATCAAGCGATTCTAATAAAACAATTACGCAAATTTGTAAAAACTGTGATTATTGAAAGCTAAATCCAGTAGAATACAGCAACATATTTAGATAAATTAATAGTATCAGATTGGTCCATTATGACAAAGAGTGAATACTAAAACACAATATTACAGGAAAACATTTTGTAAACACAATCGTACAGGAAACTATTTGTAAACACACATTCAGATTTTATGAACGATTTAACAGCTTTGCAAATAAAACTAACCTTTGCCTAAAACGCACACTGCCATAATATTTGCAGAGTACCACTCTGAGTGAAATTTCAGCAGTTCGTCTCTCGTAACAATGTTTTTGGATTTTGGTATGGTATCCAATGTTTCCTTGTTACCTGCAAAGAAGCATGATAAAATCAAGATATGATTGGAGTATTGTTATTAATTAATGCTAATTTCTCAGTATTTTGTAATTAATTGATGTTTTTTTTGTGGTTGTATTTTAGCAATGAAGAAGCAATTACTTGTTCATATGCAAGAAAACCTTTCTAGAAAGATCCACATTTAGTTTATTAGACAGAATAACTTAAAAATGTACCTGTGCCGAATTTACAGAAGGCATGTTCTGGGTTGGCTATAGATTTCATGAGCTGCTGCAAACGCCAGACATCGCTCTGGATATTTTTTTCGTGCTCAGAATTCACTGCATTCACTTCTCTGTCACTGGCACACTCGGTAAACAACGGACTTAGGAAAAACTGGGCAAACCTATGAGCAAGTTAGCAGAGATGCATATTATCTAGTTGACCACATCAGGCAATGAAATTAAGTAGATTTTGTAAGGAGACAGAAGCAACACACCTGTCCAATGCTCCTGGCAGATGGTCGGGAGCCACTTCAAAGAAGTAGTTAGTGTGGTCGGCAGCCGTAAAGGCGTTGCTGCGACCGCTGTGCTCAGTGAGGAACTTGTTGTATTCGTTTTCAGCTGGATACTGTGCAAGTCGAAAGTGAAATTTTTAACGCTATTCAAAGACTAATAAGGCGTGATGTAACAAAGAGCCTTGAACGTTACCTTTTCTGTACCCAGGAAGAGCATGTGTTCACAGAAGTGAGCAAGGCCAGGCAGCTCTTTAGGATCGCACATATGACCTGTGCAGAAGTGACAAGGTATTTTTGTGATAACAGTACAATACTATGCAAATAAAAATACTTTGTAGGAGTCAAACAAACTTATTCATGCATGCCTTATTTTGAAAATTTTTAAACCTTGAAAGAAATGAATTTAAACATATACATAACAATCTGTAATATAAACATGAATTAGATTATTTGAAACATGATTATATTTTTCCCCTCCTGACTACAAAGAAATTTCGCATTTTCCCTCATTCTCAGTATCTGCAAAATTATTCTTCTAAATTTATTTTGCATTGCTTAAAGTTAGTCATCGTGATAAGGTCGTCAGGGTAACGAAGGGTGTTAAAAGAGTCTATTGTACCCGTTTACAGAAGGATAACAGTTTAGCAAGAATGCATATCAGGTTAGCAATGTTTGGTTTAAAGAGGCAGATCTTCAATTTGGCAACAGACTGCACAAACTTATATAAGGAATTAATTTGGATTTTGGCCAAATGATGCCTAACTATGGTGTCCCTTAAAAACTGCCGGAGTCTACGAGGCCCAACTGCCAAGAGGATAGAGTCGCCACTAAGCAACCCACAATTTTTATGGGATCTAATGATATCAAGCAAATGCTTGATCAAGAAATATTATTCTAACATAGAAGCAATACATTTAAGAGGGATCACAACCCTATCCGTTTCAATGGGTCAGGCTTGCGAAGATACTCACAGTTGAATGAGGGAGGTTTGGGTGGGGGTGAATTGTTTGGGGTGGCTTGATGGATCAGTATAGGGGCCTCTTGTTGTTTTTCACTTTGAAATGGTAGATTTTGCACACGCGGCCAGCAGGTAGCAGCATGAGATAGGCAAGTTGCAAGTGCAAAAATTCAAATAATAATAATTTAATTTTAAAAAATCTACCATTTTAAAGTGAAAAATGACACGATCAGTACCTTGCTGATTTATAAAGCAATTTGCAACAATTTTTATTTTTATTTTATCTTTTTTTGCTTGACTGTGAGTGTCTTTGCAAATTTACCCATTGAAATTGGGTTGTAATTTTTTGTAAGGATCCAGCTCTGACCACACCTGTTGCAGAAAGTCAGAGGTCATTAAGACAAAGCCCATTCGAGCCAAGACAAGTTTTATCTACCAGGGTCCGTTTCAACTCACCTACGTGTACATCAAGAGCCGCAGCTGACTTGTCCGTGGTTGGATCACTGACCAGCAGGACCTTCATGCGGTTCTGCAATTGCAGAGCACGGTACAAGCGCTTATCCTCCTCCGACTTGACGATATCGTTCACAACGCGCAACATTTCCCCCGAAACCATAGCTGGTAAATGGCTGAAATGAAATGCGAACAACTGTTGCTATAAACAAGGAAGAATATCGATTTAAGGGCAAGTTCAAGGTGTACCCTGACTTGCATAAAATGGATGAAATACCCCCCCTCCCTTTGATTGCCCGTATATACTTGTATAAAATAAATGACTAGTAGACACACCTAATAAGGCCCCTTTTTACCTTATTAGACGGACCTTCGCAAACGTAGGAGTTCTTAATTGAATACCAACTCTACTAAATGACAGCACGCCAGATAAAATAGCTCCAATCATTTAATTTACACCTGGAGGAAGAAACACAAGGCCATGTTCCGGTAGAGAAAACTAGCCGACAGAACGTAAGCCGGCAATCGACAAATGTGAAGCCGAAGTATACGGAGTCCGGTAACGGCCAAGTTTAGTTTTTTTTTTCCTAATCAGGGGCATTCAGAAAGTTATTTTCAGAAATTTCTGTTTCATTAAAGAATCAAACAAAAAATAATAAACCCATGCATTCATTATTATTTAACTATCAGGATATCGAACGTCATTCTCGTCATTCAATGAAACAATAGTTCGAAAAACGTTGACATCTTTTAAACATTAATGTTTTCCATATCGTATTACGGGTCTCCGTAAGTGCCGCTATCGATGGGCCGTCTAGGTTTATAAATCGGCTTAATTCGTGTCGGCTAACAGCTTAATGCTTATCGGCGAAATAGTAAAAGCTAATGTTACCAGAATGCAACTTGGTAAAACAAGCATACTGAACTGCATTAATTGTCAACTGCCAGCGTTTCGTAAATAAGGATACAAGTTCTAAAGGTAATTAATATTTAAAGCTACATTGTCTTCTCTAACGCAAACGTGCATTTTCATTGGAATGGTTTGGAAAAATGATTTTATGCCCTAGGATAAAAGTGCGTTAATTCGTACGATCAACGTGGTACCTTTTGCGATTCGGCGGGGGTTAATTTTGTATAGGGTAATGCACACGTGTGTCAAATGATACGTCCTGAACTTGAACTCCCCAATGCAAAACGGTATCGCGTCGCTGGTGTGCTAGCTTTTACTCAAGATATAATTGGAAATATAAATGTACATATATATACGAGAATGTAATAAAGCATTTAATTATAAAATTATTCAGGCAACGTACGTACTGCTTTCGAAAAATAATCTAGTAATTCTTTGCCAATTTTTTATCAAATGCTTTGCTTAAGTTACTCATGCTGTACGTAGAACCATGATTAATCCGAGCTGTTTGTAAAACAACAAAATAAACTTCTTTTATGTATCTTTATAGCCTTAATTAAAATATAATCAATAATTTTCTATACAAACAAGAATGCGCAAGGTGCTAGCAAATATCTGGCAAATTGGGAATTTTTGTGCGATTTATTTTAATACGAACTGCATGTACACAAAAATCCATACCATCGGTTATCCAAGGTATAGGGTCAGTCTACGTACATTTTCTCGGATAATCGAGGTTCCACTGAATTTAGCTATATTACTTTAAATGCCCAGCGAATTAACACTTATTTACTCACTACTTTGAACTGTTCTATTTAATCTATAAAATGTAGATCTAAAATGTCAACTTACAATTTCAGTTGTATCCTGTAGAACTCCAACACATTATATTGAACTTTGGACTATACTGCACCAATACGTCAGTCACAGTCATCACTGCATCTGAAAGTAAGAATACGTCTTGTATAAAACTTGCCAAATCCTGACTGCCATGGACAAAACAGTAGCAGATGAAGCTGTAGCTACTTTTCAAGAAAGTAACTTGGAAGCAGCATTGCAGCCTGAAGACAGAACTAAAGGGATTCCCAACGCCTCTTTAAAAGTCAGTAACATACTCTAGAATAAAACCAAATAACTAGACTTAATACATTTTTGCTTTATATTAAATTGGATATTACCTCGTTCCGCAATGTTTGACAGAAATTTCTAGAGCTTAAGAAGCGGCGCGAAGACCTGTCTCGACTTTCTCAATTTAAGTTGTCACAAATAGACCACAAGAAAGCAGCTAAAACTGTAAAGAGAAAAAACGACGATTCGCATCAAGAAACAATATCAACAAAGAACTGGTAAGTACAGTCTTGTACATCTTACATAAATAGTTTTTATTCATCCTGTCCTGTGTGACATTCTCAATATATGGCTCTTTTTCCTCATTTAGCGACCCTGTTGAGAAGAAATGGGAGGAAGTACGGGAGTACTTTGACATCAATGCTCATTTAACTGGGCCAGTGGGGCATGGGATTAGAGAGCCAAAGGTGAGACAGTGATCAAACCAATTTAAAGCAAATTAGCCTATGAAATTTTTTTATAATTCTTACATCTTTTTTTTTTTTGCTTTGATTCAGTCTGGTCTCGAAGAAAAAATAAACGCAGAGGTCAAAGTTGGAAACTTTGACAAGGCAGAAGAGCTGAGTAATACTTTAGCCGAACGAGAGGTATTAAAATGTCTAGGTTTCCATGTAGTTAAATTTTAGTTTAGAGTATTTCTCTGAAACACCTATGTAGATGATGCATGGTGGCAACTTGAGAGCCTTGAGCTTGCAAAAAGCATGGAAAATTTAGAATATAATAAAATATCAACCATGATGCTTGCAAATAAAAAACATTGTGATAATTAGACAAGGGAAAGAAATCAGATGTTGTACTTACTAATTACTTACCTTCCCATTTCAGCTTGCCGTGAGAATCACTGATGCATTTGGTGCAAAAAGGTATGCGGAGACAGAAAATGTAAGTTATTTCATGCTAAGAATGTCACATTAACAACTCTGGTGTTTCTTTCTGCGCTTCTAACATGTTTACTAATTTATAGATGAAAAAAGAGACCATGTTGAGAAAAAGTCAGAAGCATATACCATGGGGGTATGTAACTATTACACAAGGAACATGCAGAAATTTATCCAATTATTTGCAGATGTGATAATTCCTACTTTTTCTATTCCTTCTAGCTTTGAGACTAAAGAGCGCTGGGAAATGAAGGGTAATATGTGATGTGGATTTGATGTGAAAGTGTATCTTCAACCTACAAATACATATAAAAATGCATCAAATAAAGAAACAAAGAGAACAATTTTCAACATAGTTAATATTATCTTTAGTGATACTACCAAATTTTCAACATCGCTCGTTCAATCAATGTACATCAAAATGCTGCAAAATAAATTTTTCAAGTAATAAAATGCAGTATGCGTTTTCCTGAGTAATAAACCAATCAACCAAATCGTTATATTTCTATTTATGATTGCTTTGTTGGCAATGTAGCACACATCTTCACACTATTTTAAAGATAAACATTTTCAAATACAAACAGCAGATGGTAATGCTGGCTGCTTTCATCACAAATTAACAGAAAAGTTTTGTGGATTTTCTCAAACTATGTGTATAAAAAGAGGATTGAAATTTCGTTTTTATGGATGTGATTTCAAGACTTTGAAAGCTAAATATTGACTGTTCTTCAACAGCTTAAAATATCTGTAATTAAAAGTCCTAATTTTACATAAAAAAAATTAAGTAATTTGTTTTTTCAACATTGCTTGGAGAAAGACAAATCGTTGTTTAATAAAATCATTATTTAAAAATTCCTGTATAAAAACATCTAAATTAGGCGGGGTTTCATAGTAGAACTAGTAGGATATTTATCAAAAAGTTACTTAAGAAATTTACTTTGAGAAACGATGACACAAAATTTCGAAAAAGTTATGTCACATCCATCTACAAATTTGCACTGTTAATTTGTTTTTTAAAATGTTACTTCTCACTTCCAAATCTGTAATCGCATATCTGAGTAATTACAAGATTTAAATTCCGTAATAAATGTGATCAACAATAATTATAAACGCTATAAGCATTGGCCAGCATTAATCAGTATGAAACGTATGACACGAGCTGTTACATAGGGAGACAAACAAACATTTATACGAGCACTGCATAATTCGCAACCCACAGAATAATGTTGCTGCATAAAACGTTTGGAAACGGCCCTTAGCGTCACTGCATGGTTAAACACTCTTTTAACACACAATATTTCCATATCATAATTTGAACTTTGCCAAGCTCTGGTTAAATTTAATCTGTGATTTGTAACAACCCAGTTAGCAGATAATTGAATTTCAAAGTATGTTTAAAGCTAATACTCAACTGAAAGTGGATACAATTGACAATACATTGAATTACTAGAGGTTAAAAACTGAAAGCTTGAAAATGGGACAACAACCGTGTGCAAACACAAATCTCTAGACATGAAGTATGTCGAATTTACAACTATGTATGCCTGAGTTTTAAATGGGGATTTCTTTGATAAAATAGCTCTTGTACCCGAAAGAGAAGATAGCCGCCACTGCAAAATGGCAAAACGATGCCTTTTGTGTAACTATGCATGTACTGACCATGTGAAAAGTCCCTTGCGAACACTTTGAGGCACACGATTAAGACAAACTGAAGTTCCGTAAAAACAAAAGCCGAATCGATACTGAAATATCGCAATTTTGTACTAAAATGGCTTTGCGTGCATCTTTTTCTATGCTACATTTATATAAAAACTGGATCAATGTGCCCTTGCAGGAAAAAAACCCAGAAAATATCTATTATATAATATTACAAAGGGAATGCAAAAATAAAATTAATCACATTGTGGTTCACAACCAATTGTGTTAGAATAAATAACACATCACACATTCAAGATTTACTGCCTACTATATCATTTCTGCAAGATGATATACCATTGTCCTTGCAGCCCAGTTTATTTGAAAGAAGTAATCTATCCAAGATAGTATTTTAAGATATCTTGCGTTGTCACTTTCTACTATATTTATCACGTTGGTGAAATATTAATTGCTCTTCGTGGAAAGTAATCTTTGTTTTTAGCATTAAACATGCAACCATGGTGAACATAACAGACTAACCAGCAGATAGAATACTTTTTCCTCAAGTAAACTGGACTAATCATTTAAAACCGCAGAACAAATCTTAGCCTAGTTACACTCGGATCATCTGGCTGGAATGCCTATAGCTGAGAACCTTATAGATAATCATGTATCCTTGAAGGCACAAATTGTGTGCTTCGCCGTACACCGTATGTTTTAGTAAGCGTTAATTATGATTTCAAAATCGTTACCGATTTATCCGAAACCAAAAATTGGTGAACGAAATTATCATCCAGCCAGGCAACCTTTAACGGGGTTTGAAACCCTATCCTTTTCAATGGATAAATTTGCAACGACACTCATAGCCAAACAAAAAGAGATTAAATAAATATAAAAATTGTTTAAAATAGTTTGATAAATCAGCAAGGTCATTCGCTTGTCGTTTTTCACTTTAAAATAGTAGATTTTTTAAAACTAATAAACAAGTTTGAAAAATGACCGTTATTTTGCACACGCTGCCAGCATATGAGATGGGCAAGTTGTGAGTGCAAAAATTCAAATAATAATTTAAATTAAAAAACTAATTAATTTTAAAGTGAAAAACGACAAGCGAATGGCCTTGCTGAGTTATCAAGCTATTTTAAACAATTTTTATTTTTAGTTAATCTCTTTTTGTTTGGCTGTGGGTGTCGTTGCAGATTTACCCATTGAAAGGGATAGGGTTTCAATCCCCCTTAAAACATCAAAATTCACAATCTAAATTCCGAATGCAGCCTGACGGCAGGAATACAAGTGAAACGTATATGTAAAAGAAACACTGATATTTCACACCAATGAAATTGGCATTACACTGAAAGGGCTTGTCAAAATATATATTTGGTAATGAAATTTCAAATTCGAGCGCGACACGATGCCATGGTCTTAAAAGGAGGAACCGAGAGTTTTGCAAAGGATGTTCTTAAGCATGCTTTGGCAAACTCAAATCAAAGCTCGCAAGACCGTAAGCCATGTAACGTTGAAACAGTCGTAAATGTTATTAACGGATAAAATACAAAAAAAATGCATCACTCATATAGGGAAAGGGGGAATAAAATCTAGCAGAAAATGTACAAATATTATTTGTGGATACAAATATACAGCGAGACTTCTATTTCTACAACTGCTCCGCTACTTCTTGTTTGTTTCCATACTTCCTTATGGACAACACCTCCCGCATCTGTTTTACAAAAATATCTCATCTTATGTACAATCGCATCAAATAATTTCTTCGGGGGTTGAAAAATGACAAAATCTGCAGGCACGTCTAGAATCGAGAGCAGACCAGACATTTTGATATACATATACATGCTCTGAAAATTATTTTGAGGAAAACACTCAAGACAGCTATTATAAATAGAAATAGGGCCTATAAGATGAATAAAATATCTGTGGCAACAGCGCTACGCTGAACACTCGCTTAATTATGTGGTATTTCCAAATTGAGCTACATTTATATATGAAAACTAAAAGCAACTGGCAATGAATGTCTCTGACAAGCATCAAAAAACATTCTTTGGCAAAAAAAAAAAAAAAAAAAAAAAACTAAAGCGTTAAGTTTTAAGCTGACCAAATCCTATTTTGTTATCAGGCACATAGTATAAGCACCGGATAAATAGTCAAAGCACTCGGACAATGGACATTTAACGAGAAAATAGCAAATATAGTTGTGCTATAGGTCTATATTTTAAGGACTAACTAAGTGAGATGAAAGATTCCAGGGTTTTCAATCTTTCTCTGAATTTAGGAAATTACTGTAGGAAAAGCATAAACCAATTGCCTAAACTGGCAATTTAATTAAAATTCGTCATTATTAATACAGACCAGGCAAAAACTATCATTGGACGAGGTGGAAGTAAATTTCTCGCATCAAACTTTAGTGCACAAGATTCTTCGATTGTACTTCTAATGCAATGAATAAATGTTTTCAATTTTTTTTTTTGAGGATTATATATCAGAAATCTTAATTAGCCTTCTTACATTTCATAACACCTGCGGCATATGATCCTTTAGTGTTGAATTTCTGAAATAACCAGGTTAATTTTAAAAAGCAATACTAAAGGCTGAATAGAAGGAATAAAGTTAATTTGAGTGGCACTTTACATTTGAACGTTCCCGAAATTGGTGGGAATAAGGAAACCTAACCATATGAACATAAGCAAAGCCTGATCATACCATGCCATTACACAATTGTGTAATGGCAATTGTGAAATTATTCGAAATTCCGCGATAATACTGCACATATTGCATGAGCCAAAAGCGGATTACGCAGCTTTCTGTCTAACGGCCAGCTCAATTTGCAATAAAAAAAATAAAAAAACAAGGGGACCGTTTCCACAAAACACTCGGTGTGCCGAGCATACAACAGAAAGAAGAAACAAATGGATTGCTGCAGTGCCACGAATCAACACAATGCTGCTATTTTACCAGCAGTTATAAACAACGTCTATCCATGATCGAAATTTAGGGGACAATAAAGCGAATATGCGCAAAATAATTTTGAACATCAAGAGTTATGCTTTGAAATTTATTTCAAAGATTTCAAGATATATTATTTTACTTTGTATTTGCTTTATTTAAAAAAATATAAGATGCCAATTCGATCTATTCTCCCCTTAAGATGTTTAAAAGATACAAACCGTGTATATAAAAAGGTCGCGCCTTTGATATCAATTACACAAATGAATATGCTAAGCCTGACCCAGACAAGTAAATGAGATATAATGCAAACTGGTTATAATTAATAGTATTATTTAAAATATATCAAGGCTCCACCTTATTTCCATGCTTTCTTTGGATGCCAGAATAACTTGCATTTTCACATTTCCAAATTTAAGGTGGGCATAATTATACAACGATTTCCGTAGATTTTAGTCAGGTGCATGCGCTAAGCTCAGGTTAAGTAAAAAGAATATTATTTTGAACAATCTCTTGCTTGCAATTTGCAGTTAAATGGAGAATGGTGCAATCAGGCAAATGGCACTTAATATTTTATGGCCAAAATTAAGGATCCCTAGAGGCTGGGATTCAGCACTGGCTTGGAAAATATGACCAATGTGCACGGCCATGGCGGACAATTTTCAAAGGTGAAATAACGCTATAAAATTAATCTACAGAGGGCAGTTATGTTATCATATTATATACAGTATTTAATCTGGATACAGTAACCTTGTTCAAATCGAAGTTTGAACCCAAACAAATGAGGTTGAAAATGTTCTGTTATCATTATCAACCCCGTATGCTTGAAATCAAACTCAGCATCAAGTGCAGATAAAAATAGCAAATCTAAATACAGCCGCATTTTTAATCAACAGCTAGGAAAGCGCATTAATAATATGCCAAGTGTTATTCAAAATGGCACCTCATAACTGTAATTGTTAACTACGAGTACGATTGAAAGTGCTGAAACATCTTACATCCAACGTTTCATTAACAGACCAAAACGTACTGAAACAAGGTTACCATTAATTTGAAGCGATTGCCTTTTCAGTTATTCGCTTTTCATTTTTAATTATTTTGAAATTATATTACAATTACGAATAAACACGAAAAATAGCGATTTTCTAGGCTGAGATAAAACAGGTCTCATGTATATGAGTATTTTATACTGTATTTAGAAGAGGGAATCGGGTCATACTCGGTTAGAAATAGCCAAAAACGGTCTCGTGCCACCAAATAATCTCGTGAAAAGCTTATCCACTCAAACGGTATAGAAAGAAAGGTAGAAGTATGTTACGCAGTTACAACGCTTTACGACATAATATAGCTTCGTAAATTAAGCGCCACTCGAAGTGGATACATCGGCCACTGCACACTCATCTGCAAACTTTTCCAATGGTTCACAACTTCTCCGTAAGTGATGGCTGATTTCCCACTGAGACATTTTCCAGCACACGGTTGACAAACTCCACCGTATTGCCGGCTACCTGGGTTTCTGTTTTGAAAATGTTAAGAAAGAAATTCAGCTTGGAAAAAATAATAAAAATCTCAAACCTCGCAATAAGGAAATCGATAAATTTGTTTAACATGACGTTGTTAGCCAAATGTATGGAGTCTTAGGATTATCTTTGTCAGTTTCAAAGTTAAAGGAGAAAGTTTAACACAGCATAATGAAAGCCAATTCAAATGTTGTTGTTTTTCAATAAATTTGCCCAAATTTCAAATTTTTCCTTTAACAATTTCTCGACATTAAAACAAAATTACCTTCTTGAAACTGCTTTTTCTCCCAATGGAGAAAATAATGTTGCCATTTGCAGTTGACTTTAAAGAAATATAAGCTAAACTCCAAGCTAACTTCCAATATCATGCATCACACCAATTAAAAAAAAATAACCACACACCTCGTTTTTCATGAGAGAAATCATACTCACTGAGGAAATGTTGAGTTAAATTCTCGTACTTTTGTGTCAGTTCACCCTGTTTTGGCTTGTTTTCACCTGTCTGACGCAGCATGGATTTCCTCATTTCCCCAAGGACGTACATTAGTCTCCCTGCATTTGCAAATCGCAATCACCGAATTTAGTATTCATATGTAACTTTTTACAAAAGTCGAATCTGTAGATTGACAGGTGGAAGTGGATATCAAACTCACTGTGCTCTTGTTCCAGGCCGAACAGCTTCAGCTTGTTCGCTTCGTGCTGCGCCTTTTTCTTCAGACGACAAGCTCGGGAAGCCAATTTATTTTTCTCCTTGCGCGACTTGGGTCTCACGTTAAATGGCAGCTCGCTGACCGGGGTAAGGTCGTTGATGACCCTGTTCAGCTTCCTCAGCTCTTGCCCAATCTGGTAGAGCTTCATGGGGTTTGGGGTGAGATCGTTGCCATCGCCTCGTCTGGCTTTGCCCCTAGAAAAGTTCCATCCGGACAGACACCCAGTCAACTGAGCTGATCTCCTAAGCGTAAGGGGACACAGGGTGGACAGACAAATTGAAATTGACTGTTGGGCTCTCGGGTCGAGAACGCTGTGAACGAAATTGAACAGGAAAATAGGAAGCAGAGAGGCACCAGACCACAATTTCCAATAACTGCCGAGTTTGGCTTTTCGTTTTGAATTGCAGTACCTCGTTTACGATGCTATTTTCGTTTACGCTAACTTAGGAAAGACACATGAAACAGGCCTGCTTGATTGAGGCAAAAAAATAACACAAGGAAAGTTTTGAAGCTATTCCATGTCTGTCCAAGCATTTTTTTACGCAACCTGATTCTGGCAGAGCTCCCACTTGTTGGAACAATGAGACCCAAACCTTGATAGCAAATTTGTAGTAATGCTATATGTTAATTTGTTACAAACAACATGTAGCAATTCTACGTATTTTAAAGATGTTAACACAAAGTGTGGGTCAATTTACAGCATGTGAGAACCCTTCAACAGTCATCAATATCTCTCTCAATGAAAATTTCCACTAAAACTGTCAAATTACTTACGTATGCTTGATGCCCTTTACTTGGCAACTTGGGCTGAATACTGGATCCGTGACCTCATCCAACATGTGGGGATCGAGCGCGTCTTTGGCAAGCGGCATTCGATTTCCCTTTGGGCCTTTGGCCTGCAGGTTGTATTGCCAAAAGTAACGCTCCTTCTTGCGAGCCTTTAATAGGGATGTTGGCGAGCGAGCACTGCGGCTCAAATCCCAACTGCCAACAGAATCTGATATTCAAAATACAAATATTAAAATGACAATTACTATAGATTCTGAACTCATTTATAGAACGCTTCCTTAATTCGAGTATTACCAGCATCAGAGCAGTCATTGTAATGGTCAGAGTCCTCCAAATCGCTGTCAAATCCTTCATCATGTGAATCGTTATCTTTGACTTCCCCTTTAACATCTAATAAGCATAGACACACTTAAGTTAGGAGTTCATTCCTTGATTGTTTGTACAAAAAATATCAGTCACTTGCTTACCTTCGGAATAGTCCGAGACTGAGCTATTGCTGTGAGCAGTTTCTTCGCCGAAAGATTCCAAACTGGTCAAGGTGCAAGTCCTGAGCCGCATTCTTGGCCATCTTTTCTGCAGATCGCAAAACGGATCCTTGGGGGAGAGTGGCTCTTCTTTCACGCAGGTTTCTATTTCCTGCGGCACCATCTGCGGAACAACCGAGCTCATCGTCGCAGATGGACGTTCCTGAACCAGCAGCTCGTGAAGTGTGCTCATCTTAGGACTAGCAGAGGGTAATTCAAGTTTCGGGATTGGCTTAACCACCACAGGCCCATTTGGCAAGGCCCCGCTCCCGCACAACATGGGAATGCTCAAGCAGTCGTGGCTATCGTGCAAAGGTGTATTCAGGCCAGAACCACCACGGATCTGGCTGCTAATCTCTTCGGGAAGTGGGAAATCGTCCAAGTCCAGATCGTCTAGCTCGGGTTTCTCGCTACCATTTAAGGCAGCTAAAGTGGGGCCGTTGCCTAGGGCCTCCTTGGAGCCAGTGAGAACCTCGTCCAGAGCGTCATTGCCGAGGTCCAAGTCCAGGCACTGGCCCCAGACCGACGTATCCAGATAGAGTCCGTCGCTTAGGCTGGAGTCAAGGGGCGGCGAAGCCGGGTCCAAATTGTCCCACTGGCCACAGGCGTTGCTGAGGTCCAGGTCATTGTAGTTGTCTGTGAATGACAGCATCGGAGCCATGCCCAGATAGGGCGTGTTAAAGTCGCTCAGCATGTTTGGATAATTCTGCTGTGGCGGAATGCTCAACTTTTCGGAAATGGGATTCAAGCCATCAGGGTGGCTATCTTCAGGATTATAAGTTGGCTGTATTTAAAAAAGGAAAGGAAAAGTTGAATGCGACGATACGGCTGTTAGCCTCAACTGACACTACCAGATTACGATAACAAGAAATAAAATATAAAAAAACTTAAGCTAGTACTAAATCTTGTACAAATTAAATTTACAGCCCACGAATACTGAATAAGTTTGTCTATGTATACACTTCCTTAAATTATGAAGGTAACCCCCCTATCTGTATGTGTAACATTCTTTAACTAAGCAAAATTATTTCGACCTTGCCATATACTCGATCCTGATGTCAAGGAAATTTTAAGTTTTACCCGTTGATTAGATACATTCAATAATGCATTACGAAAAATAGAAAAACAATGTTCAATATACCAAATACTTGATCACATTTGTGTTTGAATTAACGCAAACATATTTTACGGAGAAACATATCAGTACATTTTGACAGTATCACCAGTGGCGGCTCGTGCATATGCACTGTGGAACTGCAGCACGCCCAATCACTGGATATATCATCGATAACATTTAATAAAATGAGTCTTTTTTCTTTAATTCTTTCTAATTTAATTTATTCTTAATGTATTCTCCAACTTATTTAATTAACTCTTAGAGCCATCCCCAGTTAATGAAAAAAAGATGAGGGAAATCCAAGCATATTTCAAGGATTTTACAGCTCACCCTTTAAATTTTCAATGACTACTTTTCCAGAAACAATGAACGCAATACTTTTTTTTTTAAGTTACTGACAAGTTTTTAAGAGAATCTGGAAAAAAGATATAGAAAGTTGTGTTTTTTTTTTTTTTTTTTTTTTTTTATATATAAAAGAACAATTCAAAGACATTTCACGACTTTCAATGCTGTTTAACACTCTGTTGAACGTACAAAGTTAAAATAGCAACGAATTGAAAAAAACATTGTTTTTACAAAGGATGCATTTAGACAGGTTCTCATGTACAAGAACTTCAGTTTGACCAAATGCAAAGAGGTTCTGTCTTACCGAGATTACCAACGATTGTTAGATGCTCTCATTTCAAACCCCTATAAAGCTCAAGCGAGGCATTTAAAAAATGTGAACTGTTAATTCCCCAGCTGGCAACACTCAGCAACTCCATTGTGATTATTGGATTACAAAAAATAAAACAGCTTAGTGTCAGTTGATATTTACAGCCTCGAGTTTGAAAAACCGGCTGACATTTCAAAGATCTACCATTTTCTGCTTAGCATTGCTCGTTTTTAATTCCGAAGCAAATTCCTGAATAAGTTGCACTGAAGGTGAGCAGTGATTCGGCATGCTTACCATCATCAATTCCGAGCCTGACATCAAAAATTTACGGGTCGATTGCATTTAAAGGTCGCATCCTAGTGCCAGGTCGGCCAAGTTCCTATGAATTTTCTGAAAGGAAACAAACAGCAATAAGTTGGGAGCAATTCTAGCAATACAGATATACGACATTTACACGTGCAGACAGGCAGCAAGCACATCAGCAAGGTACTTTGGAAAAGTGCAAACTTTGAGTCTTTGACAGACAGGCTGCAGAAAAAAAAGAAATGTTCCAACAACAGCAACGACCTATGCCATCGTGAACCCTGGGTTCAAGCTTCTGTTGTACTCGTATGTCCACTTTAACAAAAAAAAAGCAGTGAACCGAACGTACCAAACCCTATAACAACGATAACCTGATAGCATGATCAATCATGTGGTGGTTGGTAGTCTTAGTCACAAGAGGACTGTAGGTCTTTGGACTTGGAAGGACTCCGACAACAACATGGGCGCTGATTTCAAATTAATTAACGTTCGAATAATGGCTCTAAAGTTGTCGAATGTAAATATAGAAATGTATTGATTTGAAAATATATCTAGCTTAGTAATTGAGAATGGAATTTGACACTTATCGAATGCCTTTATGCAAGCACGGCCAACAGGTTTGGCTATTTGCGGAATTGGAGCCGGGCCAGTAAACCTCCTACAAGGACAGTCTACAGTCAAAAGCAACCGAATGGCTCGTTGCTCGTCATAGTCAACATATTTCCGGCAAGGTTGCCTCGAAGGACGAGGCAAATGACTGACACTTTAAATCACGACAAACAGACACATATGTTAAACGCCAGGATTATCATTTGCAGAGTATCAACATTGAAAACCTGACAACATCCCACCAATTAAATAAACGTTAATCATTTTCAAAGCTGCATCCTAATAAATCATTTGCATGCTAAATCACTTCTTGAAAGTTTGCCTTTGTCTGCTGAAAATTCAACACCACCATATTACAGAATCCCTAATTGGAATCTTTTGGTCACAAACTTTCAACTATATATACAGAATCTAACGGTGAAGATTTTTCAACAAGGTATCACCATCATTCATAAGCCAGTCTAACTAATGTGTTTTCCGACTGCCTGATCTTTGATAATTTTGCCTTCTACCACACTTTAAAAAAATGTTGAAGCATACAGTCCAACTTGAACATGTCCGAGGCAAGTTTTTGAACAAGAATATGAGATGTTATACTTGGCTTATTTTCTAAACGATTTAGTATATTTACAAATTTCTAATTGATTTGTGTAGGGCACCTAAAGACCCGTTAAAAAAACCAAGAAAAACACGTTGTCTTCAACTACACATTAAAAAAATGTTGAAGCATTCAGACTATCTTGAACATGTCATACTTGACTTATTTTCTAAACGACTTAGTATATTTACCAAAAAAAAAACAAGGAAAGCATGTACGCTGTACAAGGCTGTACAGGTCATCACAGATGGGGCCCAGAATCTTGGGGTGGACTATTTTGGCCATGTATTTAGGATAGCCAGTATTATGCAGGGCCCGACAGAGCCGAGAATTGTTTTATCTAAAAAGATCGTAATTTTAATGAAAAAAAAAAAAAAAAATCATTTTTACTTTTAAAAATCGCAATTTTACCTTAGAATAATCGTACCTTTACCTTAGAATGATCATACTTTTATTGCAAATTAATTGCATTTCTAAAACACAAAAATCGCGCTATTACTAAAAAAAGAGAACTTTTACCTCAGAAAAATTTCCACTTCTAATGCAAAAGTACAATGTACTTTTAAATTTTGTTGAATTTGGCTTGAAATTTGTAAAAAATATTTGATTTTGGGAGGGAGGTGATCTATCCTCAATCAATATCCTCCCCTATATACGGCCTAGATACTGTACGTACATTGGTATTGAAGGGCAATAATTAACGAAGCCAAAACTGCATAATGACAACCACTGATCATGTTCATACAAGTCTGTCAAAAAATGGACATGTCATTTAGAAGCAATTTTATAAGCAGACAACTCTTTACTGTACCTGTGCCCCAGATCACATTCTGGTGTTCTTGCATGCACGCACACAGATGTAGTAGATTCTGGAGAATCATGTCAGATGGCACGTTATAGACATCAAGTTCTAAAATCTTAATTACAATCCTCTCAGAATGAGGTAAGCGATTCCCATATTAACAGTATTGCGTACAGGAATTTCACAATTATTTCACGCACGTGCATGATTAATTATTCAACACCAAGTAACCCTAATATGATCTGCGTAGACTAGAAAGTGCTTGTGGTAAAACTGCATATGGCGTAACAGAGACAGCTGGCACCAGGGAGACGTCACGACAGGTCAATGATTTTTCTGTAAATCTCTGAGTGCATTTGTGACCTATCCGACATCAAAGAAGATAGTATTTAACAGTCGGCCTTGTGCATCGATTTCATGTATGTTACTGAAACGTATTGACAGCATAAATTCAATCAGGACGGTAGAATTAGAGGTATCACTGCAACTTCCATTTGCAATCTTGGTTGAAGGCTACAACAGGCAAATCTTTGAGGGGGAATTTAAAACATGAGACTTTGCGGCAATATCATAAAAAAACAATATTAGAATGCAATTGCGTGCGTAGTTTTATGCCATACGGATTGAACATCCCATTATGTAAATATATGCTGAATAACACGAACACACAGCAGGAAGCATATACAAATTTGGCATAAATTGTATCTCATCTACTCTAGCTTAATGCATCAAATGCACTGCAATTTGCCTTCATAGTGCATGTATAGACAATTTTACACAAAATTTGATTGTTCTTTTATTTCGTTGAGATAGAAAGAAAATCTAATAAAAAGGGTATATTGTGGATGTCGCGACAATTTGCAGTGTTATTTGCCTTGCATTGAAAACTGTTGAAAGACACTGAAATAAAATGATAACATTTTACTATACATTCTGATAAAATGTATAAGAACAATTTAAAGTATTACAAATAATTTTCTTATTATAATAAGAGTAGGCTTTGAACCCCAAGCTTTTCTCCATTATGCATAAATATTTAAATACAATTTCCGAAACACTAATGTAATAGTGAACTATGTTATTATCAGGGGAAAACACGAAAAAAGAACAACGCGCGCTACCATTTAAGGGGGTTTGGTACCCTATGTATTTCAAGGGTAAAATTTGCACTTCACTTCATTTTCAAAATAAAAAAGTTTCAATAAAATTAAAAATGTATACACATTCTTTAAG
>JAQGBW010000606.1:0-37594 GCA_034698625.1 Julus scanicus | reverse complement strand
TTCCCCCCATCCCTTGGACACAATTGTCACAAAAAACAAACAACCCACCCACCCCCCTAGGTGTGACATAATTTTTGGATGGCCCCCAATAGCTTTTGCAAACACAATCTACAAATATATATATAAAAAATGTTCATTCGTTCGGGAAAAAACAACTATACTTTTAACATCTGAGACTCCTTTCAGGCCTTACCGAATCCGATGGACCAAAATGGAAAGAAAGACGCCATTTCACCATGAAAACGATGCGCCATTTAGGTTTACGAGATATTTTCATGGAAAACATTATTCTGGAAGAAGTGGATAAACTTGTGGAACAATTAAAAAAAAATTATGATGGAAAAATTGTTCATATGGAAGATTTGTTTATTAACCGTTTTTTGAACATCATATGGGGTGTATGTGCAGGTTTGTATAGATGTAGCTCGAAGGAAGTGTGTAATATATCACATAGCCGCAATATTATGTAAATTAAAATAATGAGATCTTTTCTCAATAGCGTAATGATAGAATAAAATGAAATTACAGGAAAAAAGTTTGAAGACGACGATAAACGAAATTCCGACTTTGCACACTTTTTCAAAATTACTTCCATTCAAAATTCCAGCAGTAACATCTTGGAGTTTTTGCCCTTCTTAAAATACGTTCCAAAAGTTAACAGCGAATTTCAAGATTTCGTTAATTCCACGAATAATCTGAACCAGTACCTCGAAGAAGAAATCGACGCACATATAAAAGATTATGATGATAACAACATACGAGATTTCATCGATGCATTTTTACAAGAAATGTACAAACGACAGCAAATGAATAAAGAACCCACAATATTTGACAGTAAGTGATTTCCGTTGAAATTCAAAAACACGAACAAGAATATATTTGTATATGTGTCAATACCATTTTTTTTCCAAAATACCTTTTAAGGAAAAACTTTGAGAGCTCTCCTGTACAACTTATTCAATGGTGGAGTAGACACCGGAAGTAACACCTTGACATGGGCTATCTTATACATGGCATCCTGGCCAAAAATCCAGAAGAAAGTCCAACAGGAATTGGATACAGTTATTGGTAGAGGACGAATGCCAACATGGGCAGATCATGTCAAGTAAGACACTGGATAACAAGACATTTCAGTGGATATGTAGAGATGTCACCTGTAATAGATACGTATTTTTTCCCTTTTAGCCTACCTTACATAGAAGCTGTTGTGTGTGAAATTCATCGATTTTCTTCCATTCTGCCATTGACTTTTCCACACAGCTGTCACACCACAACCAAAGTGTGTGGGTTCACAGTGCCCCAAAACTCTCACGTGTTAATTAACATTTGGGCTGTTCACAACGACCCCGAATATTGGGGTGACCCGGAAATATTTCGACCAGAAAGGTTCATAAACGACAAAGGAGAGTTGGAAAAGCCGGAATATCTCGTTCCATTTTTGACAGGTTTGTGTTCCATCGATCCAAATTTGATTAGTCCTAATTTCTAAAAAATTTTCTACAACTCAAATGGCTTCTTGTTCTTGTGAATCAATAATTTAGTAATTTTTTAATAACTAATAACATATTATTGATGATAAACAAGTAACAAATGGAAGTAACATAACGAGAAACATTCCTTTTCATTTGTCTGATAAAGGAAAAAGGGTGTGTATCGGACAAAATCTCGCCTCGATGGAGCTCTTTTTATTCCTTTCATCAATACTACATCAATTCAAAGTCAGCTTGGTTACTGGAGACCCTCTTCCCTCATTTAAACCTGTTCTTGGATTGTCATCAAGACCAGAAGCATATAAAGTTTATGTCAAGCGTCGTAACTAGGACATGTTACAATCAACATCAAATTATAGTGAAAAGTAAATAACTATAATGCTGCCATATTTTAAAAATAACATATTTTAAAAGAAACCTTCACTGATGGGAAATATGTCAGTGGCAAGGAATGTGATTTATGTACTGGAATTTCCCGATTCATATGTACTGTATGTACTTTGAAAAGCATGCTTTCCTCATTAACATAAAAAAAATTGTGCATAGCAAATACCACTAAAAAAGTTTGTCTCGCATCTTTATGTAAATTGCTATTTCTACAAAATGTTACGTAATCAAATAAGGAGGTTTTTTTTAGATCAACAAACTTGTAAGCTGTAAAATATAAAGCTTTATACATATATGCTTAGAGTGCCATAAGTCCAGTAAATGCAACCATTGATTATAATAAAAGAACTGATTGTATTTACAAAATAATGCTCCTTTCAATTTCACTGTAAAAGACCATTTCAATATATAGTAGTTGTTTTTAACAAAATTGCATCATTTTTCATCTTTCATGCCTTTCGAATAAATACAACATTTTGTAAAAATACTCAACTGGATTGCACTTGATCAATTTCAGAAATTTGATCAGCTATTCACTAAGTGGTCCACTTAGTGAATGTGAAAGGGCCTCTATACAATGATTGACCCCAGATTGATATTACATTTGAACCTTGCCCTTGCCTATTCAATTTGTTTTCGTGTTCGTAATTGTTAAATTCGATTAAATATGTTAAATATCGATTATTGATCAGATGTTGCTTATTCTTAATTAGTCGTTCGATTATAAATACCATATAATAAACTATAACTTGAGTTTTGATTTATAAAAAATTGCTGGCACATATTTTCAAGATGGAACTCCACTATATTCCATTTTTTTTGCTTCTTCTTTATTTCTTATACAAGTTGTATTTCCGAAAATCTTATAAAAATTTACCTCCTGGACCGTGGGGACTGCCAATTTTTGGTTGCCTTCCTTTTTTCAAAAACTTCCTCTACATCGAATTGCGGGATATTGGCAGAAAATATGGAACCGGTTTACTTTACATTCAGTTAGGGATGAAGAAAAATATTATCCTAAACGATTGGGAGGCGATCAAGGAGGCAATGATCACACAAGCGGACAATTTTGCAGGGCGTCCTGCCACCTTCATTTTTAATGATATTCGTGGAAGAGCAGGTAAGTAAATCAAAGGAGAAAAAAAATTATAAACAGGCAAAAATAATTATTAGTTCCATCAATTAATCTTAGATGATTAGCGGAAAAATGTTTCTTCACGAATTTAACATAAATTTCAAAATTTCCTGCCTTCAAAAGAATGTAAAATATACATTACATTTTTGGTACAACTCTTATATCTTTTAAAAAATTTCATTTGTTTAATACTTTTCAGGCATCACTGATTCTGACGGTGAGCATTGGAAAGAGCGACGTTATTTTACAATGAAAACAATGCGAAACTTGGGATTTCGCGATAAATTTATGGAAGAAATTATAATGGATGAAGTTGAAAAGTTGACCGAACGCCTAAAAAGAGATTTCCACAGAAAAAATATCAACATGGACGATTTGTTCACATACCACTTGCTGAATATTATATGGGGAACATCGTTAGGTTAATATATAGGTTTCACAATTTATTCTCAATACGGTATATTTGCCAATAATATATACAAATGTCGTTTTATGAAATTCAATTTGCAGGCAAAAAGTTCGAAGTAGAAGATGAGCGAATTGTGGAATTTGCCCACATTTTGAAAATCACTGCCATAGAAAATTCCAGCAGCAATGTCTTGGAATTTCTACCTTTCTTGAAAAATGTATCTTATTTTAAAGTCAGTCGAGAGTACCAAGACTTCCTCAGATGTACGAAAAAGCTATACCAATACATCGAAAGCGAAGTAGATGAGCATATCAATACTTATGACGAGAATAACATCCGAGATTTCATAGACGCTTATTGGCAAGAATTATGCAAAAGACAAAAATCAGGCAAGAAAGCAGATATGTTTACAAGTAAGTTTCTACGTATGCGAATTTTTTTTAAAAAATACCTGAAAACTACGAACTAATAATATTTTGGCATCTTTTAAGGGAAAGCTCTCAGAGGCATCTTATACAATTTTTTCAACGGTGGAGTTGATACCGGAAGTAATACGTTAACCTGGGCCGTCTTGTATTTGGTTACATGGCCTAAGATTCAGAAAAAACTTCAGGAGGAATTGGATAGAGTTGTTGGAAGGAGTCGCTTGCCAACATGGGCGGATCATGTCAAGTAAAGCATTTCACGTGAATTAGCATGTTGTTGTAACCACCAGAAGCTTTTCTTACATATATAGGTGGCCACTTTGTTTCCAGTTTACCTTACACGCAAGCACTTTTATGCGAGATTCAAAGATACACCTCAGTTGTACCATTAAGCTTCCCACACAGCTGCTACAAAACAACCGAGGTATGTGGATTTACAGTGCCAAAAGATACCCCTGTGCTGGTTAACATGTGGGCAGTTCACAATGACCCCAGACTTTGGGGTGACCCTGAAGTATTTCGACCTGAGAGGTATATCAACGACAGAGGTCAGTTTGAGAAGCCGGAATATCAGATCGCATTTTTAAAAGGTAAATAACTCACTTTACTTTGGAAATCTTTAGAAATATCAATCAAAATATTTTATCATACATATAAACTGCTTAAAATGCATACGTCATAAGATCTGCTGCTAACAATGCTCAACCATACCATAAAATGTATTGATGGGTTAACTTAAGATATTGTTAAGCAACAGTTGAAAACAATTGTATTCAGATTAAAGAAAATACACTTATTTTGCTGAGAGAGACAAAGATCATAACATAAAAACAGATGGAACTGTTAACAATCTTCACAATTTATCTTTTAAGGGAAAAGAGTGTGCATCGGACAAAGCCTCGCTTCTATGGAACTTTACTTGTTCGTGACCTCATTGATGCACCAATTCAAAATGAACTTGGTGACGGGTGAACCCTTACCATCGTTTACACCTACAATCGGCATTTCGTTAAGACCTGCTCCTTTTAACGTCCACATCAAATACCGAAACTTTTAGTGTTGAAGGAAATGCACAAATCAAGTGTGTAAGAAATACTTGAACAATTCCTTAAAAAGTATTTTAACAATTAGTAATTTTCACCACAATGTTAAGTATAGTGGAAATCCAGTAATTGGTTCTTGATTGCGCAAACATTTTAAGCTGAACAGAGGTCCCTTAACTTTATTTTACTAACTATACATTGCGTCTTGAAATTTGTTTTTGTATTGACAAATCAAAAGATGAATTGAAGGGCTTATTGCAACAATGTGATAAGCCACACTTTTCAAATTATTCAGGAGAGCGATTTTAAAGTTTTAAAAAATTCCATAATTCTAATGGACAATCCAATTAACAATTGTTTATGTTATCATAATCTTTAAACATAATAGACACACCTTCCAACGTTCAGAAGTCAATTTAATCCTGAGAAATATTTATTACAATTTTTTTTAATACAATATGAAGATTTTTGTTGCTTATCCGCAAGCAATGATAAACAAGTAACAAATGGAAGTAACATAACGAGAAACATGCCTTAAAACCTAAAATGTTTTCACTTATATGATAAAGAGAAAAGGGTGTGTATCAAACAAAATCTCGCCTCGATGGAGCTCTTTTTATTCCTTTCATATTGATGAAAGGAATAAAAAGAGCTATATCGAGGCGAGATTTCATCAAGGCTACATCAATTTAAAGTCAGCTTGGTTACTGGAGACTCTCTTCCCTCATTTAAACCCGTTCTTGGATTGTCTTCAAAACCAGAAGCATATAAAGTGTATGTCTAACTTACTTTGAAAAGCATACTTTCCTCACTATTAATAAAAAAAAAATTTGCATAGCAAATGTTCATGATTACCACTTACAAAAGTTTGTCTCGCATCTTAATGTAAATTGCTATTTCTACAAAATGTTACATAATCAAATAAGGAGTTTTTTTTAGATCAACAAACTTGTATAAGCGGTAAAATCTAACGCTTTATATAAGCTTAGAGTGCAACAAGTCGTCTATATGCTACAATATCCAGTCAATGCAATCATGGATTATTTTAGAAGAACTGATTGTATTTCCAAAATAATGCTCCTTTCAATTTCACTATAAAAGACCATTTCAATATATATTTGTTTTTAACAAAATTGCATCATTTTTCATCTTTCATGCATTTCGAATGCACTTGAAATTTAATCATCTATTCACTAAGTGGGCAGAATGCGAAAAAGCCTCTATGCAATGATTAACTCCAGATTGATATTACATTTGAACCATGCCCTTGCATATTCAATTTGTTTTCGTGTTCGTAAGTGTTAAATTGAAATTGAAGCCGGTTAGCCTAAAGGATCGATGTTGCTTATTCTCAATTGGGCGTTCGATTATAAATACCATATAATAAACTATAACTTTAGTTCTGAGGTATAAAGATTTGCTGGCAAATATTTTCAAGATGGAACTCTTCTATATTCCATCTTTTTTGCTTCTTCTTTATTTCTTATACAAGTTCTATTTCCGAAAATCTTATAAAAATTTACCTCCTGGACCGTGGGGACTGCCAATTTTTGGTTGCCTTCCGTTTTTCAAAAACTTCCTCTACATCGAATTGCGGGATATTAGCAGAAAATATGGAACCGGTTTACTTTACATTCAGTTAGGGATGAAGAAAAATATTATCCTAAACGATTGGGAGGCGATCAAGGAGGCAATGATTACACAAGCGGACAATTTTGGAGGGCGTCCTGCCACCTTTATTTTTAATGATATCCGTGATAGAGCAGGTAAGTAAATCGAAGGAAAGGGAATTCATAATCAGGAAAAATAATTATTGGTTTCATGCACTATTAGAAATGTAAATATCGCTCAATTAATCTTAGATGATTAGCGGCGAAATGTTTCTACACAAACCTAACATAAATTTCTAAATTGCCTGCCTTCAAAAGCCTGTAAATTACATCTTTGGTACAACACTTATATCTTTTAAGTTTTCATTTGTTTAATACTTTTCAGGCATCACTGATTCTGACGGTGAGCATTGGAAAGTGCGACGTTATTTTACAATGAAAACAATGCGAAACTTGGGATTTCGGGATATATTTATGGAAGAAATTATAATGGATGAAGTTGAAAAGTTGACCGAACGCCTAAAAAGAGATTTTCACAGAAGAAATATCAACATGGACGATTTGTTCATGAACCACTTGCTGAACATTATATGGGGAGTATCGTCAGGTATACTTAGTATAGGTTTCGCAATTTATTCTCAGTACGGTATATTTGCCTATAATATACATATATGTCGTTTGATGAAATTCAATTTATAGGCAAAAAGTTCGAAGTAGAAGACGAGCGAATTGTGGAATTTGCCCACATTTTGAAACTCACTGCCATAGAAAATTCCAGCTGTAATGTCTTGGAATTTTTACCTTTCTTGAAAAATGTATCCTATTTTAAAGTCAGTCGGGAGTACCAAGACTTCATCAAATGTACGAAAAAGCTATATCAATACATCGAAAACGAAATAGATGAGCATATCAGCACTTATGATGAGAATAACATCCGAGATTTCATAGACGCTTATTGGCAAGAATTATGCATAAGGCAAAAATCAGACAAGAAAGCAGATATGTTTACAAGTAAGCTTGCATGTATATGTGAATTTGTTTTTAAAAAATACCTGAAAACTACGAGCAAATAATATTTTGGCATCTTTTAAGGGAAAGCTCTCATAGGTATCTTGTACAATTTTTTCAACGGTGGAGTTGATACCGGAAGTAATACGTTAACCTGGGCCGTCTTGTATTTGGTTACATGGCCTAAGATTCAGAAAAAACTTCAGGAGGAATTGGATAGAGTTGTTGGAAGGAGTCGCTTGCCAACATGGGCGGATCATGTCAAGTAAAGCATTTCACGTGAATTAGCATGTTGTTGTAACCACCAGAAGCTTTTCTTACGTATATAGGTGGCCACTTTGTTTCCAGTTTACCTTACACGCAAGCACTTTTATGCGAGATTCAAAGATTCACCTCAGTTTTACCACTGAGCTTCCCACACAGTTGCTACAAAACAACCGAGGTATGTGGATTTACAGTGCCAAAAGATACCCCTGTGCTGGTTAACATCTGGGCAGTTCACAATGACCCCAGACTTTGGGGTGACCCTGAAGTATTTCGACCTGAAAGGTATATCAACGACAGAGGTCAGTTTGAGAAGCCGGAATATCAGATCCCATTTTTAACAGGTAAAAAACGCACTTTACTTTGGAAATACTTAGAAATACGTTATCAATCAAACTATTTTATCATACATATAAACTGCTTAAAATACATGAAAATATACTTATTTTGCTAAGAGAGACAAAGATCATAACATAAAGTCAGATGGAACTGTTAACAATTTTCACAATTTATCTTTAAAGGGAAAAGAGTGTGCATCGGACAAAGCCTCGCTTCTATGGAACTTTACTTGTTTGTGACCTCATTGATGCACCAATTCAAAATGAGCTTGGTGACGGGTGAACCCTTACCATCGTTTACACCTACTATTGGCATTACGTTAAGACCTGCTCCTTTTAACGTCCACATCAAATACCGAAACTTTTAGTGTTCAAGGAAATGCACAAATCGAGTGTGTAAGAAATACTTGAACTGTTGAACAATTCCTTAAAAAGTATTTTAACAATTAGTTATTTTCACCACTATGTTAAGTATAGTGGAAATCCAGTAATTGGTTCTAGAATTCGTAAACATTTCAACTTGATGTAGAAAACAGAGGTCACATAATTTTATTTTACTAACTATACATGGCGTCTTGAAATTTGATTTTTGTATTGACAAATCAAAAGATGAATTAAATTAAAAACGATATTTTAATAAAGAAGCCCTGCGACATGTATCAGCTGTAGGTCTATTCAAACTAAGTTTAAATAATCACTGAAGACCAAAAACCAAATTAGTTTCAAAATTAGGAATACAGATTTAGTTAATAATATGATGTAAATATAAGCACTATTCCAGAGAAATGGGTATTTCGACATTATCAGAATTAATGCAAAAATTGCAACACATTTTGTTTTTTCTCAACCATCTCTATATCTGTCAATTTTCTATACAATTTTCCTCAGTAACAAATATTTGTTCCACAAATCTATATCGTTCTATGACCGTTGGCCTGATTACATGGGAGAATGTCCTTCAATAAATTATCGAGCACTAGGCGAATATGATATGTATTTAATAAAGAAAATCGGCTGTAATTAGATCATCACAGGCAATGATGAAGCATAATTTTTGCGGAAAAATTTGCAGCGTGGTCATTGTAAGCGAATACAAGCGTTTGTCGGCAGTTTGGAACTAATACACAGTGGCGGTCATGGCCAAAAAATAACATCGATAATTCATAATCACTTTGTCGTTTATGATCTTAATAACTATATAATATATAATGAGAAAAGTACTTTAACCAGGATGGCTGTAGCAGATAATCCAGATTCAATCGCTGTAATACAGGGTGAATTAGTATTTTATGATCGACATACTGAAAACATAATTTTGTGCGCAATTCTGTCATATACTACCTGCATATATGAGCAGGGTTCGATTGAATTCAACTCAGTACTCTACAGTCAGCCACATGGTAGGGGGGTTGTTCCCAATCATCTCCTACTTCCTTAATGACTTAGACATCATTGTTAAATTGAAATTTTACTATATCTGGATTTTCGCCACGAAGGCTATTTATTTTATCGTCTAATCGCCATGTAAAAAGAAGGACCAATAGTAAACATCTATCTTGGCACAATTAAGTTCGGTCAAAGGATTTGAGTGATTATGTCCACTTCTATAGAGTGGTCGTTAAGCGTTAAAATATGGGAAACAAGATCTGAATTACAAGAAAAATATCCAAATATCAATTTCATGCATCATAGAAATAATGCATCTTGTAAAATGGGCTGTTTGTTTATTAGTATTTATCGCTTTCACGTGTATCATAAGACATTGTAAAAAAATTCAAAAACTGTGTGTAATTATATCGAGTAGAAAAATAAAATTTTTTCCAGGTTTCTAAATAATACATCTCAGTTGACTTAAAAATTTGCAATGTACGTGAAGTTTTCACCACTAAAAGAACAATATTTGTGATACCAAAGATACATGTATACACTACTTTATGTACCTAGTTAAGCAAAATAAACTATTTTGTTTGAATCTTATTTTGTGAACTTCAGAAAACCTTACATTGACTAAGAAAAGACAAAAAGAAAAGCAGCTATAGGATATAACTATTCATCAAATACCTAGAAATTTAACCAATAGCATCTCAGCGTATATAATTTTTAGATAGACTATTCAATCATATATAAGTAATGTCAAATGTCATCTTTAGGAAATCTAGAGAATTGTACTATGTTCATTACGAATTAAGTTAACCGTCTAGACTATGTATATATAATCATAAAAGTTATCAATTTGTTTCTAAATTCACTGAAACACTTCTCAAATTACATACAGTTTGTCAAGGCTGCAAGCACACTCCTTTAGCACTGAAATTTCAACGTACAACGCGTATTCTGTATACTTTTGTACTGGGTACAAGTGTAGTATCAAGTGCAAGTTTCAATAAATTATCATGAATACAGCAAAAAAGTGGCCTAGTTTTTATTTAATCATGAAATACTGATATTACATCCTTGAGAAGCCGCCGATTTAATTGAATTCGTTTATTAATTTTATCCAAAAGTATTATTTACATGGTCAAGATGACCAAAGGTTTTTTCACACCCTTTCTTTAATAAAAGACAAAGTTAAACTTCACTCAGTCCTATTTCTATTTTGATGATCAGAAAGATTCCTTGTTAACATAACTCGCCATGGAGTGGTTCTATGCCCCATTTCTTGTAGTTTTCTTTTATTTTCTGTACAAACAGTTTTTTTCATCTTCTCACCATAATCTACCGCCGGGACCTTCAGGAGTGCCAATCTTTGGCTACCTTCCTTTCTTCAAAAAACTACCTTTCATCGAATTGAGAGATATTGGAAAAAAATATGGAACAAGTTTGTTTTCCATTCAATTAGGACTGAAAAAAGTTATCGTCTTAAACGACTGGAAGTCAGTCAAGGAAGCACTGGTCAATCAATCGGACAATTTCACTGGACGTCCGAAAACATTCATTTTCAATGATATTCGCGATAGAGCAGGTAAGCAAATTAGTGACCATATCAACATTTTCTTACATCGTATTATTTTGATACCGGATTTTCACAATTGTTAGTATATGCATAATGTATATATTTTTATTACGAATTGTGACCTGAACTATAAACTACTAAATAAACTACATTTTAAACAATACACCAGTATTGTTTAAAATGTAGTTTATTGAAAACAAAATTTCTTTTATGATTATTATATATGGTTGAATGATCTTACAAAATCAAAACTCATTAAGAATAAGTAATATTAATATATTTGACACTTTAGACTTGAACTCTTATTCAGGATATATTATAGACATAATTATTCAAATTATCGAAATGTGATATTTGAATTAAAGGCAAAAGACAAAAACGAATATAAATAATTATTATCAGGAATTGTCTAAGCTAGATAATTAAAATACAGCATATAAATGTATACACGATTATGGAATTTAAATTGGTAAACGTGTGCGGTATCGATACCAAAACAAATCCTGTTCCGCAAATGTTCTATACTTATTATGCTGCTGCTATTTTTCAGATATCACAGGATCTGATGGCCCTCTCTGGAAAGAACGACGCCATTTTACTATGAAAACGATGAGAAATTTGGGTTTTCGAGATGTTTTCATGGAGGCGATTATAATGGAGGAAGTGGAAAAGATGATACTTCGATTAAAGAACAACTTCAATGGAAAGGTGGCTGACATGGACGATTTATTCATGAATCATCTTTTGAATGTTATATGGGGCGTATCGACAGGTATTTAAAAACCTTTATTTTTATATAGTATTTTTACGATTAACTTCCAATTGTAAAATTTGAATTATTGTTCTTTACCATTACTTAAAAATCTGGTTAATGTTAAAACCTTTAATTTCTATTAACTTCTATTATTAAACAAACTGCAAGTACAATGCACGAGGTTTATTAAATATTCTCAATTGTTATTATTTTCAAAATGGTGTCATCCTGAGAAAATTTTAAAACATGAACTAAAAATTTGAGAGAATCTGATTATGCATAATATATATAAATATTTGTTAAATTTCAAATATCAGCACTTGAAATTCGCTAGGAAATTCGTAAATTGCGAGACAATGTGTTACCTTATCAAGATGAACCGAGTATCGCAATTCTAATTTCTATAAAAATATTATTTTCATATAGGAAAAAAATTCGAAGAAGACGACGAACGAATTACTGAATTTGCACATATTTTAAAAATTACATCCATTCAAAATTCCAGCAGCAACAAATTGGAATTCCTACCATTTTTGAAATATCTGCCAAAATATAATCGTGAGTTTCGAAGTTTTGTCCAAAAGACGAAGAAAGTATACCGTTATATCGAAGATGAAATCGACAGCCACCTCAAGACTTATGACGAGGATAACATCAGAGATTTTGTAGACGCTTACATATTCGAAATGAACAAACGACAGAAAACTAATGTTAAAGCAGACATGTTTCAGAGTAAGTGTATTTTTACCACTGTGTCAAACCGAAATCCAAACATCACAAGAATGATTCATTTTATTTTCCATTTATTTGTATAGGGAAATTTCTCAAAGGTATTATGTACAACTTTTTCAATGGTGGAGTTGACACTGGAAATAATACCATCACGTGGGGTTTCCTATTTCTGGCTTCGTGGCCAGAAATTCAGATTAAAATGCAAGAGGAAATGGATAAAGTGGTTGGTAGAGGGCGCTTTCCCACATGGGCTGATCATGCCAAGTAAGAAGAAGTATTTTCTTCATTTTGCTTGTTCAATTTGAAACTTATACATTCCAAATAAATTCATGAATCAATCTGGTTAATGTTAAAACCTTTAATTTCTATTAACTTCTATTATTAAACAAACTGCAAGTACAATGCACGAGGTTTATTAAATATTCTCAATTGTTATTATTTTCAAAATGGTGTCATCATGAGAAAATTTTAAAATATGAACTGAAAATTTGAGAAAATCTGATTATGCATAATGTATATAAATTTCGTGCCATTTAAATTTGATGTGATTTCCCCCAATTTAGGCTGATTGTGAAGTATGTTGTAAGATATACTTCACATCTGCCTATAGATTGCATGGTTATTTGAAATCACATCAAATTTAAATGTTACGAAATGGCTTTACAGACGATTGCGTTCCTTTTGTTAAATTTTGGTAAAGCAGAAACTATCTTAACCGGGTATCCGGTTTAATCGGCGGTTTCAGAAGATTTTAAAAAAACGAAATTATTTTATCTTAAAGATCAGAATTTGTTTTAAGTGGATAAATTTTGTAAATAGGCTCATTACTAATAGCTCGTATGTAAATAATAAATTCGAGTGTATTTTATCAAAATTATTATTTTTATTTTATAAAATCAACCAACTAACCTTCAGTCCCAAACATGAAGAACAAAATAATGTATGCTGTAAAGGAAGTTATTTCAAAGTGATGTTAAATATGTTAACACCATTTTTCATTTTTGTTTTTTAAAGATTGCCTTACACAGAAGCTGTTTTGAGTGAGATTCAACGATACGCCACTATTGCCCCATTGGGATTTCCACACTGCTGTTATAACACAACTAAAGTTTGTGGCTTTACAGTGCCAAAAGACACACACATATTAGCTAACATTTGGGCAGTCCACAATGACCCCGAAATCTGGACTGACCCTCACCTATTTAGGCCTGAAAGATTCTTGAACGACAAAGGAGAATTTGAAAAGCCGGAATTTCTGATACCTTTTTCAACAGGTGAATCATTATTAATGCTTTTAAGATTAAATAAATATTTCAACTGCGTTTTGCCATATAGCTCTAGAACCAGTTAACACTAACTTATCTTTTCATATTTTAAAGGTCGGCGAATCTGCATTGGTCAAAACCTTGCTCTTATGGAGTTATACTTGTTCACAACTTGCCTGTTGCACCATTTTGATTTTCGTTTGGTTACTGGTGAACCACTGCCATCATTTAAGCCAATCGTTGGACTGACATTAAGACCAGAAGCTTTCAATTGTGTAATCAAGTATCGCAACTAATATCATCTTAGGTGTCCTGGACGAAAGAAATAGATGTGGCACATGCATGTTTATGGATGTGAAATGACATGTATGCCCAAATATGGCTTTTTGCAGTCACACAATTAACTTCAACTAGTAATCCTAGTTGGAGCTGACTAACAAATTTCATCCAAAGATTAACGAAGAAAATTACTTTTTTTACAGTTGTATACCTCTCATATTGTAGCTAATTTGTTTTACCATGTGGTTATATCTCGATTTATAAAACAAGACTTGCTAATAATGAACAATAATATTGTACTTTAAAAAAGATGATTCAGGCTATTTGCAACACTCTTACCTGCCCTTATTGGACTTGTTTCAAATCGCCTTTATCGTGGTTCTTTATGCTCATCTCATCCGAAAGGATAATTAATATGTCACCATGCATCATTATATTCAATTAAAGAACACAATTTAATATTAAGAAATAAATTGATATTCTTTAAATTTCTTATTGACAATGGCATTTATAATTACGACAACTATAATGTGGATCAGTGAAGTAGATTGTATACATAATACATACCATGAAACTACAGAGGTCGCGACATAGAAGTTGACCACATGCAAGTTTAGTATGCTTGTGTTGTAAAAGTGATACAATGGAACCTCGGTTTACGAACGCCTCTGTTTACGAACACCACATGTTGTTTCGCTTTACGAACGATGCATCAGTTTACGAACACATTTCTCTGGAGCATTCACCAATCAAAGGTCCGAATTTCTGCAACTTTTTTACTAATACGTTTTACTAAATACAGGTAACATCAAAAAATGTTATAATTTCCAAGGATTTAAATTAAAATCTATATTAGTTTCAAAGATATAGCCTACATTGAAAATATGGCAACAGTTCGTCTCTTTTATCCACGCCAACTGCAGATGCAATGGATGACAATTCATTGATGACGTTGATTTAAGACTTAAATCATATAATTAATAACAGAATAGGGTATAATAATACAAATTTTCCTAATGCAAACAATGATTGTTAAAGCAAATTTCTTAAACAGAATCTGCAAATGAACTTGATTCACAGCAACGTCAGCATGACGACACCACGTGGGTGTCTATATTTCCTATAATGTTGGAAATCATGGTATATATATAAAACTGATTTCTTCTAATATAACTGCTATATTTGATTCCTTTCTGTATTATTTCCACACATAAGCCATAATATATTTCAAACAAATTCTAGGACAAAGAATGCATTATTTTGATTTACATTAATTGCAATTGGAAAAATTGATTCGGTTTCCGAACAGGGTCGAGGAACGGATTAAATTCGTAAACCGAGGTTCCACTGTAATATTAAATGTATACTTAGGTTATTGGTCAGTCACACAATTTTCGTTTTGTAACAGTATATTGAGGTGACATCCCACTAAATGTTTTTCTAGTTTAATCTAATAAAGCAACTTTTTCAGTAAACTTAAATAGTAAGGAGTAAAAGTAATATTTCACAGAAGAACACTTTCTGTACGTTGAAGCTTTATTTTTTCCACTCATTTTTTGAAGACATACTGGCACAAATATATACCAAAATGGAACAACTGTTGCATAAGGATGGTAAAAACTGGTGATTTTTAACAGGCCACGTTTTTTATGTTGGTGCCCGTGGGGTCGTTTACAGTAAAATGTTTTTACCTGTAATTAATTATTATGGTGACAAGTTTACAACATTTTTTGTTAATATAATAAAAACTCTTCTAGAGGTGTTTAGCCAGAGACGATATTCTTTTACAGTTGTAAATTAAGAGGGAGATAAATCTATTTTTAGGGCCCAAAAATGCTCTAACCCCCCGTTTAGTATTTTAAATAATAAAAGGCATAGAAATAAAACGAAATAGGACGAAATATTTCATTTACGGCAAGACATGAACACTACTTTAATTGCACGGGCAATACCAAAAAATTCGCTCATAAATTCCTCATTTGGAAATATTTTAGGGGTAAAATATAACTTACTTCATATGGAATCAATCGCCCGTTTCTGTGCTGAAATTAATGTAGAATTTTAAGGCTAAAATATATCGAAAAATCTTTGAAATTATATTAAAAACGCTTTAAATTTTCAGTGGTGTGCAGGAAAAATCTTTCTAAACATGAAAGCAAATTGAAGGAATATTAAATCAGGAATTGAAGAACAACAAATGTGCAGAACTGGAACAGAGTTCAAGATCCCCTTAAAGTTCATGCTCCTACTATAAAGTTTCGTTAGTTCAGCATTTTTATAAAATATAAGTTATTTGAAACTGGTGTTTAGGGGAAAAAAACCTTCTCAACTAATGTTAAAATGTAGCTTTATACTATATATCAAAACTAACTTTTTATATTATCATCGCCTATGTCGGGTTTATTAAACCCTGTGTTACAAAAGAGCACAAAGGTTACTGCAATAACGTTATATACGTAATTATAGATTATACAATTGTTAGTTAACATCGGATTTAAAAATCCGACAATTTAAAATATTAATTTCAAAATCTATTTCAAAATCTTGTATGAAACATGATAGGACAATTATAGCAGAAATTCAGGCGGATAGCGGGAAATAATCTCAAATTTAGACACTAAATTACTGTATTTCTCTTATTTTTCCTCAATAAATATGACACAATAAGCTCAATGACTCTGATTTTTTTTTGTTTCTTCGTAATCTGTGTAGTAATGAACCTGCAATTACGCCAGCAGGGATTAAATTACATGACAAAATCGTGGCTACTGACATTATGTCACTAGCATTGAATAAACGTGTAAGCATGTAACATTCTCAAATATAATCACATTCAAAAATGACCGCTAATTTATTAAAACTTGTTGGAGCCATCAGCAATATTATTCATAAATTAATCTCTATTTATTTTATTTCAATGAGTAAAACTTGTTTGTGGTAGCTTTTTATACAATTTCAACTGAAATATTTCATTTAGAAGATCTCGGCGAATTCTATTTAGAATAAGGGACACAAATAGTTTTTAGACTTTAGAGTCAACGATTTCATCAAACTTCCACTAATGAGGTTTTTCACATACACATTAAATAGCAATCACATGTTGATATTCGATCGGGTTAAAAACGCATTTAGCATAGTATATACCACTTGGTGTTTTTTTTTTCAATGATAAGTTTCACATATTTGATTCAAATGTCATCCACCCATCTTTAAACTTTTGTTGATACTAAAAAGTGCTTTGAACCTATTTGCGTATATTATACAGCTTGTGCCTTACTTCCCTCTTAATTCTGATTACTCTTTCAACGTAAATGGATCCTATCCTGATTTGCAGTATTAATCGGATAATACCAGATATTTGCTTGCTTTATTAGTCTAAAAGCCAGGATGCAGAAATCTGTGAGAATCTTCCCAGTTTCAAGCGAATGTGGTTTCTACCAGCAAGTTTTGCTGACCTTCTGGCTATATATAATTTAAAATAGTTGTGACTTTGGACTTTTTTGTTTTCAAAACACCTTTTTGTCCTCCGTTAAATTGCTTAAGGTGTTTATAGAAACATGTACATACATTCAATGAACAAGTAGAAACTAGATAGGAGAAATTCAAAGGTCTAGCTGACTTTTTATAGTTCTATACTTTGAACGTAATTATTAAAGAAATGTATTATCACTGAGGAGAGTTTTTCACTTTTTCCAATTACAATCAGAGTTGTATGGAAACATTTCACCATTTCCTGTATTTTATCCTGGTTAACAGTACCTTTCAGAAAGTCCAGCTTTTCTAGTTTGTCTGCGATTCAGGATTCAAAAGATCTGAGAAAATCTTACCAGAATTTAATGAAACGTTTCGGCTGCATGATCTAAGTTGGTTGTACTGTTGGACTTTTTTTTTGTTTTCAAAACAGTTTTTTGTCTTCTTTGATAATCATTCATTTACCACAGGGTTCTTGACCAATACCTAAACTTGCTGCATGCCCTTGACGAACCTTGGAAGTGCTTTCTTCTAAACTACATACGCAATTAAATTAGCTGGCCATAGATTACTTGATTATTCTGTTTTGATGTTAATTGAGCCACGCCAATTTTTTTTAACATCAGTCGTATTATATGACCATTTAGAGGAGTATTTAAACGTGCCGAAGATTGTTTACAACATCATTCCTTTTTTTGCATCAAAATGGCAATGTTTTATTTTTATTTATTGGCAAGTGTTTTGTTACTAGTTTACTTTATATATCAATGTCTGCAGCGAAAAAGAAATCTCCCACCAGAAATCAAAGGCGTCCCAATTTTGGGTTACTTGCCATTTTTCAAGAATCACATGCACGTTGATTTTCGAAATATTGGTAAAAAATTTGGTTGGAGTTTGTTTACTGTACAATTGGGTCTGAAGAAAGTCATCGTGCTTAATGATTGGAATTCGGTAAAAGAGGCTCTGGTCAATCAGACTGAAAACTTTTCTGGACGACCAAAAACGGTGATATTTAACGATATTCGAGGACGCGCAGGTAAGAGCACGGTCTCCTCTGTAGTCAATTATTTTTTTACAGAATTTGCACATGTTTCTTTAACAACAGGATTTCAATTGTATATAACAATCAATGTTGTAATTATTGAAGAGTTTAATTTTATTGCGTACATCGTCTTGTTTGGATTCATGTAAAGTAAAAGATCAACCTTATCGCAAATTACAGTTCGGTGAAATGGATCTCACCATGTTTAATTCGATTTACAACAAGTATTAAAAACCCTTATCGGCAATATATCTAAATATGTTTGATTCTTCTTTTAGAAAAATATAAAAAAATGATTCATATAAAACGTATATCAACTTAAGTAGTTCGTTAAAATTTTATAATTCTTTCCTCAATCATTAATAATATATTTAATCGGATGATTTTATTGTATACATTTTATTCATATCTTTACATATTTAAGAACACTTCATTTCTTAATACAAATTTAAATGAAACAATTTAAGAAAATTGTTAGAAAAATCGTTAGAAAAGGCTGATTTATACATGTAGTGCTGTATGCCTACTTCTTGCCAAATATAAAAGTAAACACACCACGGTTTAGACCGGAATAATCGAACTTGGAATCAGAATCAGACTATAATCCTAGACTATGATACATGATTTCGTAGCATAGTATTTATGACATGTAAACAGCTATAAAATCGTACGCGAAATCGGTTGATAAACAAGTTGTTTTTTTATGCCTTCGCTGCCGATAACGCTAGAGCAAGACTAGATAAAATTGCCAATTAATTTGAAAAAAATAACTCAATTTCTTATATTTATACATGTATATCAGACATCACCGGATCAGACGGGCCATTGTGGAAGAAAAGGCGAAATTTCACGATGAAAACAATGCGCCAATTTGGATTTCGTGACGTTTTTATGGAAAGAATAATTATGGAAGAAGTTCCAAAATTGCTGACACGAGTGAGAAGCAAGTCAAAGGCAAATAAGATCGACATGGATGATTTATTCATGAACCACCTGCTAAATATCATTTGGGGTGTTTCCACAGGTGAGAAATGCCAACGCATATTACTTTAATTATATTACCTTAACATTAACAGAAATTAATCCCCATTGGTACATTTTGTTGTGCAGGCAATATATTTGAGGAGGACGACAAAAGAATTTCGGAATTTGCGCACACATTGAAGATAACGTCCATTCAAAATTCCAACAGCAACCTCTTGGAATTTTTGCCATTTTTAAAGCATGTGCCCAAATTTAACAAAGATTTTAAGGAATTCGTAAAGTCCACCAAAAAAATCCATCGTTACATTGATAATGAAATTGAAGCGCACATTAAGACTTATGATGAAAGCAACATCAGAGATTTGGTGGATGCTTACTTACAAGAGATGTACAGACGAGAAAAAATGAACATCGAACCGGAGATGTTTCAAAGTAATTGCTACATATAACCAGGTTGCTTGTATTTGTCACCAAATGTCCATATATACTTAAACATACCAACACTTTGTACTTACACAGGAAAATACCTCCGAGGTGTCATGTACAATCTATTCAACGGTGGGGTAGATACAGGAAACAACATGATCACGTGGAGCATGCTATACATGGCCAGTTGGCCGGAAATTCAAAATAGAGTGCAGGAGGAATTGGACAGAGCCATTGGACGAGGACGATTACCTACGTGGGCTGATCGTAACTCGTAAGATAAAAATTCCTTCGGATTTATTACCAAGTGCAATGCTGTCTCCATACATCAACATGTAAATTTGATTTGATATTCTATTGCAGAGTTCCTTATACAGAAGCGGTGTTAACTGAAATCCAGCGCTTTTCATCCATTGCTCCAACGGGATTTCCCCACTGCTGTCATAGAACCACCACAGTGGGAGGATTCACTGTTCCAAAAGGCACCTACGTGTTGGCCAACTTATGGGCCGTTCACAATGATCCCGATTATTGGGGCGATCCGGAAGTATTTCGACCTGAACGGTTTCTGAATAGTGAAGGCAAAGTGGAAAGACCGGAATATTTGATTCCATTCTCAACAGGTGAGTGTATCAAGGGTCATGGATGTATAAACTGCTAAAAAGTCAGACCAAACATATTTCTTATAGTATTATTACTGGGACCATTAAATGATCAACTGCCAATATAGCTCCGCCAAAACTTAAGAAACAAATAACAAATTACATGTCATCTGTGATTTTGGGGCAACTGTTTAAAATAGAATTTTAATTATGGGATCACAATTGCTTTGCTTATTTATGACAACATGAATTTTTGAAATCGATATGCACGTGATGTACATGTGAACTAATAAGTTGATATTGTTTTTAATTTAATTTAGGACGCCGAAGCTGCATCGGGGAAGTAAGCAATTGTCATTTTTATGAAATTCATATATTAAAAATCACACAGTGCAATTTATTTGACTTTGTACTTAATTTCTAGAATCTTGCCAAAATGGAAATCTACTTGTTTTTTACATCAATGCTTCAATCATTTCGCTTTTCATTTGTCACTGGTGAATGTCCCCCTTCATTTGAACCCATCGTAGGACTGACATTAAGAACGAAGCCATTTTCCCTTTGTGTTCAAGAACGGTTATAATGACGTGCATTCAACGAGTTCATTCTATACATCTACTTTTTAATTAACATGCGGAATTCATGTAACATGCTTATTCAATTTGATGACTGTTAGCAATCAATCATGCAATGCACTGAAGCTATGTGAGATTGCATTCTCTCAGGGGTTTTCGATGCCACCACTTATACAGCATATTGCGAAAATAAAATTACATTAAAACCTCAGGCTGTTGTAATCAAAGTAATTCTTGTAAAATTAAACAGTGTCACATATATCACACAATCACCTTATTAGATTTTATGTTTTTCACCTGTGTATAGTGCACCAATGGTAACAATTACAAAAAATAAAATATGAGCAAAGTCAACACACTAAAAATGATTTGCACTTACCATGGTTCAAGTCGAACATATCCTTAGTTTCTGAAATAACTCCCATGCCCTCAAATATAGAAACTTCAAAATGAAATCCGGTGATAGAATTGGCTGCTGTTATATTGAAAACCTGTAGAAGTAAAGAAAATATCAGGTTATGGAGGAGATTATCAAACATTCCAATTAAAATGGTTAAATTTTTACATATGATATCTTATAGAATCGTTTTTCTCTAAATATCTTCTCTAAATATTTGTAATTCAATTTTTAGTATTACTCCAAATATCTAAAAAAAAACATCCCGAAAAACAACCCTTTTCTAAATACAGTCTGATCATCAAATAACTTGTTAATTTGACATGTGTTGGTTACATGTTTAGAACAGTTAAAGCTGAAATTTATACTTTTTTTTGCATTTTCCTCCTGAATTACCATTTCAAAATTCCACACGATCAAATTTTGTTCAATTCTAAAATTTTAACACATGTATAACGCCAAATATAAAAATTAACATCGCGTACAGCATGGAGTCACTGATGCTCAATTTCCATATTTCGTGACGTTGCATGTAACATAAGCAAATTTGGTAACTACTCCTTGATTCGGCTTCATACAAGGTAACAAAATAATAACACAAAGAAAACTCATTTTAGAGACAAAGCTAAAATTTTCATTGCTTTATAAAATCCCATGCTGTACACCATAAATTAGTGAGATTTTTAGAAGAATTTAATGATATATAGAACAAAAATTCTGAATAAAAATGGTAACATATCATTGAATATATAATTAAACAGAATTTTTAAACAGCATTAAATTAAATTAGAGAGCAGATTTGAAGTTCATTGAATTGGCCGCGACAACGAATGTACGCGATCATAGGTTAAAACCTGCCTAAATTAAATATCAACCAATACTACACTGCCTCGACATAAACGGTAATTTCATTAAATTAGTTGTTAATTACACGATTTACTGGGTGTAAATCAAACGCAATCTTACATGAATTTTATGAAAAAATTAATAATAACTTCATTACAGTCACCCAATTAGTGATTTTAAAACACCTTGATGCAGATACACATACGTATATAAACCTGAAATTGGCAATCAATGGAAATTTGGATTAATTGAGTAAAGCTGTAAGAAATCAAGCAATCGACCAGTATTTTTAAATTACAATGTGATGAAACTGTCTTACATTGTATCATGCAATAAATACAAATGTATGTGATTTTCTCTAAAATAAACCGTCCAGAGCTTAGTTGGGGTATTTCAGTACAGACAGCTGTTTAATTTATTCTAACACACAAAAACAATTACTCTCAAGGGAGTAAAACATTTAAGTATGTATTTACGAAGGTATAAAAATCCTTCTCAACCTATTACGTATACCTCACTACATATTCAAGTGTTTATGGTCTTTCTATAAATGTATATATTCCCCCCAAATTTCACGACTTCCCACTATGTGGGAAATAATTCGTGAAATTTGGGGGGAATAAAGTGTATTAACGAGTATAATATTTTAAATTTATTATATTGCTTGTAGGCCTACTAATTGTCGAATACCCGTGAGAACGTGTAGCCACAATTTCACAACGGTCAACCACATTTATATACAGTAAATTCAATTTGAAAGTCTTACATAACACCTTCAAATGTGACGAAACACTTGTAACCCCTAGTGGCTTAACACAGCCGCCATGCCCAAGGGATTTTAATTGTTATCTTCCACCACATCCTTATGATATATCTTATTTCTGTCATATAATAAGCATTTAGTATCAAGTGCGTGAACCATGAACAAGAAGCACCGTATGGAATTTGATACTTAGACAAATGCCACATTAGTGTATTGGTATAGAATCAAACGCATAGTGTCTGATCAATGATGAAGTGACAGAAAAATGCGAGCCTATTACAAGCTCGGTTTTATTTCATACAGTATCTTAAGTTTATAATTTCAATTTCTGCTTTGAAGTCCACGAAACTGTGCCGTATCATGTTTTTTCCTCGTGCATTTTAATTATTAACTTCATATATATGTAAGCCTGTATGCGTGCAACGTAATCTTCTTAATGATATTTATTTATCAGCCTTGGCCAACTTTTATTAGCCTATCGGGACTAGTCCAAGATAGCTTCGTACAGCTTTCGACAAAATCAAAGGACATTTAAAAAGTGTTGTTTTATATATAAAAAAATAGTTAATATTATTGGTCGTTGAAACCAATATATGAAAGGCCAGATATAGGAAGAAGGCAAAGGGTAGGAGTCTCATTTCACACTTTCAAGATGGACATCAATCAAGTGTTCCTCGTCATTATTCTGTTTGTCCTTATCTATATTTGGGGATATAAAAGAAAACCTAAGAATTTACCACCTGGACCAGAAGGCATTCCTTTATTGGGATACTGGCCCTTTCTTGGTCCAAACAGCCATTTGAAGTTGATGGAACTGGGGACAAAATACGGTGGTTTATTTTCGATCAAAATTGGTAGGAAATATGCTGTTGTATTAAACGATTGGAAGGCGATGAAAGAAACAATTGTTAAAAAAGCTGAAGTTTTTTCTGGAAGACCTAGCACCTTCATATTCACCGACGTCAGAGGTGGAACAGGTAGGTTTTAATCACTTCTTGCATATCTGCTTGCCTTAAATTTTTCAATTCAAGAGTATAGTTTTCGATGATAGAAATAAATTAATTAGTTGATTGTATAATTCTGATGAAATAGTTTCATCAAAGTAATCGTTTCAAGATTCTTACTGCTCGTACGTGAAGAAAACCAAAAATTCAACACGTGTAGGAATACGATAGCTGCTGTATTTAAATTTGTCTTGGTTTTGTGATTTAATTGATGGAAAAAGAATGGGAATCTGCATAAACTTTAAAACTTATCATCCAAGATAAGATAATTTTGAAATTCTGAACTAAATCTCTAAATAAAAATTTCGGAAAACCGAGCTTCTGTTTTAGCCAGACAAGTCTAATTACATGTTTATACGACGATAACGATGATGGACCCTTTATCTCCAGGCTACTCAAGGATGCTAAAATACGTAAACAAGTTTAGTGAAAAATATTTACCAATTACCAATTTACCAATATTTTCACCAAGTTCCTGAACCTTAATCCCTCTGAACTGCGAATAGAAATTAGTGCATTTCTGAAATTGAACATACTGTATGTACATGTAATTGTACTTGGTGTAATACGACATTATTTTTCAAGTGCGCAGCAAGAACATTTAACCGAGTTTCAGAATTTCTAGGTTTAAACTAGCATATAAGGTGCAAATATTACTTTTCTTGAAACAGAGTGAGCAGATTAGAACAATGTACTTATATACGTAACCAGAATGTGTAGACGTCACATACTGTAAAGTAAAGTACAATTATCATACGTAGCTCGGGTTGTGAAATTTTTTAACTAAGCTGTAATTAAATTTATAAGATTAAAAAACGAAGGCTGAATTTAATTGCGCTACCAATTACTATTGCATTAGTATTTTATTTGAAAAGTATTCAAATTAAACTTAATTTAAATTAGTGTGCTTTATAATTCGTCCTGTCATCAAGTAACACCAGCACACATTGTTTTATATACTATATAAGCACACCAAAGCATATATAAGGTCAAGAAATTATATATGCATGATATAGTTATTTTTAAAATATCCTACATGATCGATTTTGGAAATTTAATCTTTAGCTTAATTGACATCTTAATTTCAAAGTGTATAACCTATATTTGCCCGCAGAGAACGGCACTATCAAGATTCGTCATGTGATCACGTGATAAAAAATAGTATCATTGGCAAGACCTTGAAAAAGTGATCAAGAATGAAACGGGAAACATTATTTTAATAACCAGGCTTACATATCGGGTTCAAAGGATTCCACATTATGCGATATATCCACTATTTTAAATTTAATGTATTTTAAAATAAAATTTATCTCAAGGGTTTTTACTAGAAAAATTCGTTTGTAACCCTGTTTCGTTTGTTGAATAATAACGAAACGTTATAAAATCGCAGACATTAATATACAGGTAGATCGAATATTACAAATTAACTACCTACTTTGGAATTTTAACATGAATGATCTTGAGGACATACTAGTATACATAGTAAGGCCTTAGTCCACACTTTATTATCCACTTCATTTAATGTAAAAAATATATTTACAGATATTGCAAGTTGTTACGGTCCAGTGTGGAAGGAAAAACGTCAATTTACCTATCAGGGCTTGAAAGAGTTCGGATTTGGAAAAGGGTCAATGGAACTTTTGATCAAAGCAGAAATTGTTAAACTGGTCAATCGGTTGAAACTAACCGCTAACCAAAAAAATCAAATCGACGATTTATTCTTTCTGACATTCTTTAACATCATCTGGACAATTACCGGAGGTAAGTAACGAAAGTAAAAAGCCAATAGTAATTCCAGTTATCGAATGATATTGTACAGCGGTGTTACTGCACAGCTTAGTCCACATGTCTCACAATTCCGTAAGCTGTGAGATCTAAACGTATACTTTACGATATAAAGTTGGAGTTGAATAAAAAAAATGCTATTTTTTATAAATCCAGGCAAGAAATTAGAACCCGAGGATAAAAAACTTCACGATGTAAGAGCGGCTGTCCACGCAGTTTTACGCGAGGCCTCCAACACGAGTATTTTACAGTTCACACCGTATTTTAAGCACTTTCCCACCATCAAACGCCGGTTGCAAAAGTTTTACAAGATGCATAAAGTTATCACTGGTTTTATTGATGACGCGATCGAGGAGCACGTGAACACGTACAAAGAAGAGAGTCTCAGGGATTTCATTGATATTTATTTGTCTGAAATTTATAAAAAACAAAGAAATGGTGAGAAATCCATTACATTTCAAAGTGAGTATTGTACAGCACAGCATTATTCGTCAAAGCATTAGTATACTTCGAAATTTAGCCATTTTCTGATTTATTGGATGTCTTGGATGATTATTCCAGAAAGCCATCTTGCTGGAGTTCTATACAATCTTAACAATGGCGGAATTGATACTGGAAGTCAAACACAGACTTGGGCCATGCTGTACATGGCTACCTGGCCAAATATTCAAAAAAAGGTTCAGGAAGAAATTGATCGTGTTGTAGGACGAGATCGACTTCCATCTTACGACGATCGACCAATGTAAGTAACTTACTAGTTGGAAAACGTATACTGTATATCCACCATATATGGATGTACTGTGCATGTAAATGGAAAATATTATATATGGCAATATAGACACGCATATAACATTTGTGTCCAAATAGTATATGCGAATGTATGTACGTTCATACAATAAACTATACCTTAAAACCATGATATTTAGCACCAGCATATTAATCTTCTTCTAAACCATCTCTCAGATAACCAAAATACTAAAGAAATTAGCCCAAAGACTGCATTCTCTTACATATTTTGACGTAGTGTTCTTTTTTTCCCTTAAAAACCAAGGATGCCTTATTCAGATGCCGTTCTGATGGAAGTCCAACGTTTCGCTTCTATTTTGTCGTTGTCATTTCCTCACGCCTGCACCAAGGATACAAATGTTGGAAATTACATTATTCCAAAAGGAACCTACATAATTCAAAATCTATACGGTGTACACCGTGATCCTGCCTGTTGGAAGGATCCAGATGTGTTTCGACCTGAAAGGTTTCTCAACGATAAAGGTGAAGCCATCACTCCAGAATATCTCATACCTTTTTCAGTAGGTAAGATCATGAATGAGTGTAGTTAGTTCAGGAAAAATGGAGATATAGCTATTTTGATATTCCCAACTAAACTGTAGATGACGATGCTTTCCCTCCATGTCAGGTATAGATAATTGATTAATCTTTGATTTTGTTCATTATCTTGTATATAGGAAAGAGGCTTTGTCTCGGAGATGCAGTTGCCAAAATGCAAATGTTTTTAATTTTCACGAGCATGTTACAACAATTTACCTTTTCCTACGTCGAGGGCGAGAAACCTCCCAGTATTAAACCAATGGAACCAGTAGGTTTGGTTATGGAACCAAAACCGTTTTCACTATTCGTTGCAACACGTTGAATCTGTAATTCTGAGAGTATATTGCCAATATTTCAAATAATCAAATTTTTGAATGTTTTCTTTATGCTTGGTCACTACACCTTAAGATTGTTAAGCAAAATAAATGTATATACATAGAAAGCTACAAATTGCTCCAGGATTAACTACAAAGGTATTTCAATACACGACAAAATTTGCAATGGTAAAGAGGAAGATTAATTATGTACAGCCACAAAACCAAAGTATGTAACCAGCAATCAATCAATAAAAATGCAATCAAAATGACAAAACCTTACAAAAAAAATAGTGAAGAACTTATTTCTCAAAATTTCATCATTGGTTGTATAATGTCGGTAAGGGTGTTGAAATTCGGCCTAATCCAAAGACACCCTATTGGTAAATATTTAGAAGTTTTATTATACCCACGTAACGTAAATAAACCTCATACAGGTTTCTAAGTAATAAAAAGTATCCTCAAAGCATCCTAAAAATATATTACAAAATAAAAAAATTCTTTAATTTTTAACAAAAGTCGTTTTACAAGTAATTAAAAGTAACGTTTATATTGGCATCCCATCAAGACGGTTTTCAATTACCAATTATGTTCATTTTAAAATTGCTTCATCAGAGATGCAATAGCAGCAGCTGCGTCAGTGATATTTACTTCAGGTCGTTTTTATTTCCCCAACCTTTGTCTGATATGCTTTGTTCAGCTGGATGCATTTATCTACTGTGTTTGTAATAAATTGTTTAAAATGTTAAGATACTTTGTGAACATTCGGTATTTTTTTTCTTCCATTATTTCCTCAAATACCATCAACGCTTTGGAAAGTTCTGCTAAAATAATGGGGGTCCCATACAGGTATACAGACGCAGACACAAAAGACATTCTCATTTGCTCGCTAATGATATTTTATTTATCCATGCAGTTCCTCAATACTGACAGCCAGTAAGCAGTTGCTGGCTAAAGGTGGTGCAATTTCAGATTATCTGAATTTCACTTTCATCTGTTTACATGAATTTTTATTACATGTTTAAAGTATCATTCGGATATGAAACTGTGATGATTCCAAGAAACTTGTTCACCAAACTACACAACTGCAACTTTTAACATACATTGGCATGAATGACGAAATCCGCAAATATAAATGAACATATATAGCAACTATAAATATCATGAATGGCTTAGAAGAGGTTGAGTGCATGGGAGGCTTTGTATAACTTGAATTTGGGCGGCATAACGTGTTTTGACATAAACATGGCCATTTTGGAAATTGTCTTGGCAATTCCAATTATTTTTCTTGTATGGTGGCTACATCAGAAACATCGCAAACCTAGTAATTTTCCAGCCGGTCCTAGAGGGATACCATTCCTTGGTTATGGCTCGTTAATATACGGAAAAGAGTTACCCCACGTGGCAATGGCTAAGCTGAGGGCACAATTCGGAAGTATATTTGCGCTACCATTGGGACTGAATGGTTATGGTATAGTGTTAAACGACTGGAAATCAATGAAGGAGGCTATCATTCAACAGGCGGACATATTTTCTGGAAGACCACAGAGCAATTTCATTAAAACTCAATTCTTTGATAATGGTAAGAGGATTAAGACTAAAGTTTTGCAATTTAATTATCGATCAAAGGTTTCAGATCAGATCCAAAACTGTGTAATTGAAAGGAATAAATGACAAAAGGTAAGTTCACATGCATAAAATTTAAAAACTATGTATATGTTATTCATTTGCATATTCCATCGTTGCTAAAACTGCAAGCCACCTACTTGTAGGTACTTATAGAGCTCCAGTACTACTAGTAATAAATATTTTCACAATTCTAGTTGTTTAATTTTTGTATTTTTTGTTAAAATTTCTAGTTCTGGTTTGTTTATCTTTCATTCTTTCATTCCATGACATTTCCATAAAACTATGGTTCGTTAACTTTAAAATAAATACGAATCACATTGTTTGTATCTAATCTTCAATTTTTTCCAATAACTTTAGGTATCGTGGGTATAGAAGGTAAATTATGGAAAGATAAGCGCCGTTTTTCGATGCATCACTTAAGAGGATTTGGATTCGGTAAGCAGTCCTTTGAAGCCGTTATCATGGGTGAAGTAGATAAAGTTTTGGCGTTTTTGGATTCAAAAAAGGATTTGGCGATCGACACGAAAACATCGGACTTTTTATTTTTGCCAATTTTAAACATAATTTGGGGTATAGTATCAGGCAAGTTTTGTTCATGAAATTTAAAAATTACCTTTGTTAATCTCGATGATAACTTAGTGCATGCTAATAAATTTGTTTTTCATCTCTAGGAAAAACTTACGCAATGACGGATGAAAAAATGCTGAAATTCAAATCTGCATTGGAAATATTTTTCCAAGATCTGGAAAGTATGCAATTCTTACACGCCTTTCCCAGTTTCAGACATCTTCCTATTATTAGAACCAAGTATTCACGCATGGTCAAGTTATACGAAGAGATTATGAATTTTCTGCAAGAAGAGTTAACAGAACACACTAGGACTTACAAAGAGGAGAATGCTAGAGATTTCATTGACGTGTACTTGTCCGAAATACACAAACAGAAGCATTCTAGTCAACCAAACCCGGCTTTCAATAGTAAAGAATAATATTTACTCCATAAGTTCAATATTAGTAATAATTTAACACCACTAACTTAATTAAATAAAAATTATTTCCGTAGGTCATCAGCTGTTGGGGACATTGTTTGATTTTTTCGCAGCAGGTGTGGAAACTACAAAAAGCAGTCTAATGTGGAGTTTCTTATATATGGCCACGTGGCCAGAAATACAAATAAAAGTGCAAAAAGAACTAGATTCGGTCGTAGGAAGGGAGAGATTTCCCCAATATTCGGATAAAATGCAGTAAGTTTTGAAAGTCGAGAATTGAAAGTTATTTACTGTAAATACATGAATCAAAAAGTAAAATATCAAGGACAAAAAGATAGCAACAAAAGATTGTAAAAAATTTTAGTCTCTGAAATATAGTAATTAACAGAAAACAGGGAAAGGAGGGGAAAGAATTTGTTACAAATTTTTAAGTATTTTTTTCAGAATGCCATACACAGAAGCAGTACTAATGGAAGTTCAACGATTTGCAACTATTATTCCGTTATCGGTGCCACATTCAACAACAAAGGACACTACCTTAATGGGTTACATTATTCCAAAGGGCACATTCGTGCTTCAGAATCTGTGGGCAGTTCACAACGACAAGGAATATTGGGGCGACCCTGAAATATTTCGACCAGAAAGATTTCTGAATGATGATGGCAAAGTGGAGAGACCGGAATATCTGGTCCCATTTTCAGCAGGTACATGCAGATTTCTTATTTTACTGCGAAATATGGTCTACAGTTCACCTGTACGATTCTCATGTATTTTGGAATTTTTACATTCAAATAGGGTCACGCTCATGCCTCGGAGAACCTTTAGCCAGAATGGAAATATTCCTGTTTTTCGCCACCATTTTGCAACGATATTCTCTCAGCATTACAACAGGATACCTACATCCAGGCATGGAACCTATCTTATCTGTGACCATGAAGCCACAACAGTATTCCCTCTCGGTTCATCGACGATTTTAGGTCTTAGGGATGATCCATAAATTATGTCAAAACTTTTTTGCCTCTTTTTAAACACCCACCCCTTAGTCACAATTGTCACAAAAAACAAACAACCCACCCACCCCCCTAGGTGTGACATAATTTTTGAATGGCCCCTTATGTATTCAGCACAATGTTTATAGACTGACAGACAATACATAAATATGAAATATTGTAAATTGATTACATTTAAAATGTATACTTTCTTATGAAATTTGATTCAAATCCTCCTTATTAATATGTTAATAAATGTTTTCAAATATAATTCGCTTTGTTGTTGCATTTTTTGTAGCAAAAATGTAGATTTGTTATTGGTCAAATTTATATAAAAATGTGCAAAACAAAGTTTCCAAAACTTAGAAGTAACAGTTCCTAATAATTCTATATAAAGTTACTTATAGGGAATTTTCGTTCACTTTATTAAAAGTTAAGGCATTCTTTGAAACTAATGGAAATTTAACGATATTAAGCAATTGACCATGGTAAAACTCACTAAAAATGGTGTACCAGATTTAATAGCAAGGATGTAATTTAGACGGGCTCAAATTTTACCCCTCATATCACTCTCATATGAGAGTGATTTTAAGGGATTTATAGTGAATTTTCCTTCACTTTTTAAAAGATACATGTACTATAAATTAAATATGGTGATACATATGACATACCGCATATTCTTATTTTAGTAAACATAAACGTTTAACCCGCAGTGCAACCAATAAACATGTGAATTATGATAAAAAAAGCAAAAATTATATGAAGCTATTTTTACTTTTTTGACTGAAAAATGTATATTCAATCATGAAACCAAAATAAAGTTCATTTTATAAGATTTATTATATCTAAAATACATCACAATAACTCACATGTCTTTCACGCGTTTATGACACCTTACGTATATATATATATATATATATACATACATAGTATATGTAGGTTTGTTTTTTTGAAAGATCTTTCCTCAATAGGCCTACATTTCACCATTCAAAACTGTACAGTGTTTTGATTGGGCAGTTGACCATAAAGTCGCTTTGTAATTGAAAAATGCTTTCTACAGTCTGACGAAATGATCAATATAGATTTAAACTTGTTGTATCACTATTGCACGACTTTCACGTCACATTGCCGATAAAGCCATGTAAGGCTTTCAAAAGTCAATAAGGTGACAGTAACGTAGGACAAAATAGTCATACATTACGATGATTTGTGAATTGCATCATCATAGGTATGGTATATCTATAACGTCATTTCACTTCAAGCAGTGGTCTTCGTAAAGCATGCAGCAACTTACAAATTGTGCATTTACATAAAACTTGCTGGTTATTTACAATATTTTGTTAAACTAAAAAAATGGCCATTATAGAAATTATTTTAATAGTTTTTGTGATAGTTCTAGTTTGGTGGCTTCATCGAAAACCACCGAACTTTCCACCTGGTCCAGTGGGAATTCATTTTTTTGAATTTGCGCCGATTTTGCGATGCATGTTGAGCAACAAATTTCAACATATAGAAATCACCAAATTCAAGCCCAAGTACGGAGGTATAATGGCCTTACCAATGGGAATGAAAGGCTATGGTCTCATCCTGAACGACTGGGAATCAATGAAAGAATCCATTGTCAATCAACCAGAAGTATTTTCAGGAAGACCTGAAAGTTTTACAAACCAGCAGTTTTTCCAACATGGTAAGAACAAATCCATATTAACAGATATACTGCCACAAATCATACAAAACCTTCAACAAGTGTATGTTGTACAATATAGACCTACTTGTGTACAAACGATTTTAAAATTATCATAATAATTTTAAATAAATGCAAACTTTATATGTTTGCGTTAATTACATAATTTTTGATTGCAATTACAGATATAATTAGTGCAAATGGCCAATTGTGGAAAGATAAACGTCGCTTTTCGCTTCAACATTTGAGAGATTTCGGATTTGGAAAGAACTCAATGGAATCCATCGTCATGGGGGAATTGGAAAGCACTTTAAAATTTTTAGAATCTACGAGGAATAGCAATATTGACACGGAAAAGTCGGACTTTTTGTTTTTACCAATACTGAACATAATTTGGTGTATCGTATCTGGTAAGGCAAATTAAGAAACGCGACCACTTGTTTCTATAAAGTTGGAAATCTGTTTAAAACTGCCAGCCGCCCATCATTTCTTCCATTTAGGAAAACAATATGCCATGAATGATGAAAAAATGCAGAGATTCAGCAAGTCATTCGATACATTTCTTAAAGACTTTCAAAAACTGGTGATCTTAAACATTTTTCCCAGTTTGCGCTTTTTCATCCCTAGTCTCTGGACAAGCTATTCGCGTATGCACACAATTAAAACAGAAATTAATAATTTTCTACAAGACGAGATTAACGAACACTCCAAAACGTACAAAGAGGGTGAAGCGAGAGATTTAATTGATGTCTACCTATCCAAAATACATGAGCAAAATAAATGCGATCAACCAAATCCAGCATTTGAAGGTAAAGTATATACCATATTCTTAATTGGTGAAATCTTGATTCGTATACCATTGTAATTATGGGTTCTATTTGAAATCTGTTTATGCTAATATAGAGAAACAACTGTTGGGGATTATATTCGACTTATTTGTAGCAGGTGTAGAAACCACAAAAAATACCCTGCTCTACAGTTTTTTGTACATGATCACGTGGCCAGAAATTCAAATGAAGGTTCAACACGAGCTAGATATGGTCATCGGACAAGAGCGTTTCCCGCAATATTCCGATAGACCCCAGTAAGAATTATTTCTAATAAATAAATAAATAATCATAAAAGATGAATGTAAAAAAATGAAGCATTTGTTACCTAGCCATTCTCTATTATTATTTTAATAGGTTGCCATACACTGAATCAGTGTTATTGGAAATTCAGCGATACGCTTCCATCACCCCATTTTCAGTACCACATTCGACGACGAAAGAAAGTACCTTAATGGGTTATACTATTCCTAAGGATACTTTCGTGATCCAGAATGTGTGGGCAGTTCACAACGACAAGAAACTCTGGAGCGATCCAGAAATATTTCGTCCAGAACGATTCTTGAACGCTAACGGAAGAGTGGAAAGACCAGAATATCTGATCCCATTTTCAACAGGTATAAATCGAACAAACTACTTGCTTATATATAATCTAATCACTGGTATCAATCTAATTAATTCATTACTTTAATCAGGACCACGTTCATGCCTGGGGGAACCATTAGCAAGACTTGAGCTGTTCCTGTTTTTTGCCACCATTTTGCAACGTTATTCACTACGGCTTGCCACAGGAACTCCACATCCTGGCCTGGAATCTGTTCCTGCTATAACGTTGAGACCAGATTACTATTCTTTTTCCGTTCAGAAACGCTTACACTGCATGAGTTACAGTGGCGGCTCGTAGAAAAATTAGTGGGGGTGCTGCGGAGTGATGCTGTGAAGCACGTCAGTAGTTACTGCGGGAACGACAGTGTTATCGCTCCCTCAAAGCATGGCCGCATTATATATTAAATGTTATCGACGATATCACGTGATAAGTGGTGCTGTGATGGTGGTGTAATTTTTTTCTGTTTGGACTACAGGTCATATAGTCTTTTTGTAATTAAAAATGCACGCTTCAGTACTACACAATATGCGTCATTTGCTTCCTTTAATCTGATGAAATGATAAGGCAGATAAACGTTGTATGCATCATTACTGCATGACCTTAACTTCACATAGCGATAAGGCCTTGTAATGCTTTCAGGAGTCAATTATTTGATAGATACATACGCCTACAGTATAGTATATAGTAAGCGCGTCCAATAAGCCAAAGTATAGGCTTACATTATGGGTAGGCTTTGTAAAACAAACTAATAATTGCATCATCGTATATATACGATGATGCAACTGATTGTATATCGTACAATCGGTAGCGTTATCGTTTCACTTCACGCAGTGATTTTCCTAAAGCATGCTGCAACTTAAAAGTTGTGCATTTACAACACTCCGTTTATTTGTGATATTTTCTTAAAATTACAAAAATGGCCATCGTAGAAATTGGTTTAGCAATTCTCGTGATAGTACTAGTTTGGTGGCTCCATCGAAGACCACCCAATTTCCCACCTGGTCCTATGGGAATTCCATTTTTGGGATTTGCGCCGGTTTTGTTTAGCAACGAACTTCTACACGTAGAAATAACCAAAATCAGGCATAAGTACAGAAGTTTAATGGCATTTCCAATGGGACTGAATGGCTACGGACTCGTCCTGAACGACTGGAAATCAATGAAAGAAGCCATTATCAATCAACCGGATGTATTCGCAGGAAGACCAGACAATTTTTTAAACCATCAGTTTTTCAATCATGGTAAGAATAGTCCTAGCTACTATTCATATTAGCATACATGTTTGTGCATGTAATTGTCTTTGCCTAATACAAATCGGGGGAGGGGGGGAGGAGAAATATCATGAATAATATTGCTGTACAGCATAATACGAAACAATTTAAAATTATCATGATGATGATACCAGCAGTTCAATCGAAATCATATGGAGCGTGATGGATGTTGGAACATGTTTTTGTTGTTTATAATAATATTTCATTGCAATTTCAGGTATTATTAGTGCAAATGGTCAATTGTGGAAAGATAAACGTCGTTTTTCGCTTCAGCATTTGAGAGATTTCGGATTTGGGAAAAACTCGATGGAATCCATCGTTATGGCAGAAGTGGAAAGCACTTTAGAATTTTTCGAATCTATGAAGAATTCTAAAATTGACACCGAAAAGTCGGACTTTTTGTTTTTACCAATTCTGAACATAATTTGGTGTGTCGTATCTGGTAAGTTAAATTAAGAAACGCAACCACTCGTTAGTAAAGTTTGAAGCCTGTTTAAAACTGTATGTCGTCCATAATTTCTTCCATTTAGGAAAACAGTTTGCCATGAATGATACAAAAATGAAAAAATTCAGTGGGTCTTTGGACACATTTCTGAGAGACTTTCAAAAACTGCTCATCTTAAACGTGTTCCCCGGCCTGCGCTTTTTCCTCCCAAGTGTCAGAACAAGCTTTAAACGCATGCAGAAAATTCAAATAGACATTCATAATTTTCTACGCGACGAGATTAAAGAACACATCATCACGTACAAAGAGGGTGAAGCGAGAGATTTAATTGACGTCTACCTATCCAAAATATATGAGCAAAAAAAATGTGACCAACCAAATCCAGCCTTTGAAGGTATGATCTACGGTAGTACTGTATGTATATTATTATTAATTTGTTGATGATACGTCTTGACAAACAGACAAACAAATCCATCTACCCACACTTAATTTATTCTCCAAAACCACAGGATATCTCCGATCATTGAAATTGTACGGAAACTCGTGTACTGTAAAGTTTACACAAAGTTTTTTCGCAGTAATACAGTATTTAAAAAACAAAGTTTTCTCAGATGCTTATGCTGAAAAGTGGTAAACACGAGGTTTACATTAAATGTAATCAACGTTGTATGTTGTAAACACGAATTCTTTTGATCGTTTATGCCGCAAATACTAAATTATTTATCGTAAATGTGTAAGTCATTTGAAATATTTTTGAGAGACCCTTTTTATAATTTAAATCTGTGAAAATATCTCCCCCGCCTCCTCCCCGAAATATGATCACATATACGCATCATTGCCTCCGGTCACTGAAAGTTTGAGCATCTCTTAAATTGCTCCCGCCTCTTTGTTGTTATAAAGAAATTCAAAACAAAATTGTTATTGACATGAATCCAACCCTCCATCCCTCTAGCCTAAAAATTCCCATAGTACCTATATGCAATGAAAATACATATATACATGTAGGTTCTTGTAATGGCGGGCTCGATTTGAAATATATATGTATGCTTAATATAGATAAACAGTTATTGGGGATAATATTCGACTTATTTGGAGCTGGTGTGGAAACTACAAAAAACACCCTGCACTTCAGCATTCTGTACATGATTACGTGGCCGGAAATTCAAACGAAGGTACAACAAGAGCTCGATACGGTCATCGGACAAGAGCGATTCCCGCAATATTCCGATAGACCCCAGTAAGAATTTCATATACAAAGTGAAAAAGACAATCACCTACTTTTTATTTGTTACTTACCCAATCTTTATATAAATATTTTGATAGGTTGCCATACACCGAAGCTGTGTTATTGGAAATTCAACGATTCGCAACAATTACTCCATTATCAGTACCACATTCTACGAAGAAAGAAACTACCCTAATGGGTTATACTATTCCTAAAGAAACTTTCGTGCTGCAAAATGTGTGGGCAGTTCACCACGACAAGGAACTCTGGGGCGACCCAGAAATATTTCGTCCAGAACGATT
>JAQGBW010000605.1:0-37601 GCA_034698625.1 Julus scanicus | reverse complement strand
CATAAAGTCAATAGAAGTCAATACAGGAACCATAGAAAACAATTAAAATCATTAAAGTGGCCAAATTACAATAGAAATCTCTATTGATTTCTATTGGTTTCTATTTCTTTTTTGACCAGGGAAGATATAAAAATGTAAGGGGATTTTTTTTACAGAACATCTGGAATACTCTCTCATCTTGTCTGGCCATGTCAGAAATCTATAAAAGTTCAGCTGGGAGACATTTTCAGTTTAAATCATGGAAATATTCGTAGATGAAAACACAATTTTCGAGTATGAAGGAATTATAGCAGAACTGACATTATACAAAAACTGAATATTTTTTTTTTTTTTTACTAGGTACAAGGTTGCGTTGAATGCATCACAGATGGCGCCAGGCGTTTGAAACCAATATTTCCCTTGTAAACAACGCATTGTGTTAAAAATAAATCAAGACTATAGAAGGTGAATCCCTTATAATTTTAATTAACAAATAAACAGCACAAACTGTAATCCTAGTCAGCGGATAAGCATGTGTATTCGAATAAATATCCACTTATCAGCAAACTCAAGAGGAATCATGAAGTTACAATATCAGCTGACCACAATAACAAGCACATAGGCTTACCTTTCAGGAAACCTGACGAAAGTAGAATGTGAAAATTCGCCATTTTTCAAGCAATCCTTGCAATAATAAGTGCGTTTGCACTTCTTGCATAAAGGACAACGTTCCCAGGTCATGCTGAACTTTCCATTGCTCTCATCGAGCGATGAAATGTCAAAATCAGTAGGTGCAGAACAACTTTCGTCGCTACTCGATGTCGCCATTAAAAAAAACTAAAAGACAATTGTACAGACTCGAGTGCAATTAAAAATCTAGACACGGGTGCAAATGATTATTCTTAAAAATGTAGCAAATAAACAAAAAAATTTTAAATTTTTTGCTACATAATCAGATATTTTCACATTTATTTTGTTATGCATTAATTGTTAAATGTTATTAGCAATGTAGATTTTTTTTTCGTTCATGGGGATAGGGATTTAATGTAGATCATTTTACGCATTGTCATCACTGCCGTGCGGATACAGGCGCCAAATTTAAACTAAACAATGTTGGGGCTATTCACAATTAGTAGCAGATATAAGGACCTGAGTACCAACAGTTTTTTCCATTAGAATTCGTATACTTCCATCACACGCAAAGTTTAAGATTAAAAGTACCACCCAAATATCCCCCAACAACATTTTCAAAACACAATCCCAAAAAATGCTGAACAAGATATTCTGCGATGGTTAAATCTGGCGTAAATTTTATTACAATATAAACACGGGCGTGATTTATAAACCCGCCAGCCGGTGTCCTTTCCCCGGCACGAAATCGGCGAAGTGCACTTAGCCCAAATCGTTCATAACGCGGAAGATCGATTTTTTTAATGGGGAGGAAAATGTACAGGTCCGAAGTGCCCTCTTCCGTGCGAGTAAGCCACAAAAATAAAATACGGTACTTAAAAAGTGTCGCGATTTGAAATTGAGTAACGTGCCGGAGAAACCTTGGCTGGCGACGTTGCTCAGGCCATGAAGACAATAAATATTATAAAGAAACATATCAAAACAGCGAATATCTTAATCATGAGCCAGCGATTTGAGGTCACGGAACGGAAATACTTGACTATTTCAGTGTGAGCAGCTTCCACGTTTACTTCGGTGTCTTCGACATTGGCATCAATCCTGTCAAATACCAACGAAAAAATAATTAGGATTAAACGCTATCACTAACAATACTTCACTTTATATTAAAGTACTACAGTATAAGTTTTTAAAATATAGGAATCTTACCTTTGTATCATTTCTTCCTGTTCTTTGACCATGAAAGCCAGCTGTTGGAAGATGCCTCCCAACTCCACAATTGTGGACTCAATGTTCTGCATCGTTTCCGCCCTGTTTTGCAGGTAGGAATCCTGCTCGTCAATCAGCTGCATTTGCTGCTGGTACTTGTTTGGTCCTTGAACGAGGGCAGTCTCGTTCGTCATGTCGATCGAGTAATCCCCTCTGCCGTTAGCGTGCTCGTCAGCAATCAGCACCGAACCTTGGTGGTAGCCGCTAATGGCCGATGGAGGAAGTGTTGAGCTCACTGGCCCCTGGGTAAACTGGTCTCGCCGGCTTTTCTGGTGCTTCAGGTTCTAAATATGAAAATGTCGACAAATTCAGGAAATGCAATAAGGACGCCACCATTCAACGTCACTAATTAGTGCGCACTAGTTAAACATCTTGGCTCATTTCTCAATGCATACCTCCGTTCGCACTTCTAGGACTTTTTTGAATTCGTTGGACATGGAAGCCAATTTTGACTGCAATGAAACCACAACGGAATTGGAATGTGTTTGCATGTGGCGTCCATTGGTGCTCTGGCGGGACTTGACCAACTGAAAATTAAGAAACAAAAGTCAAGCAACGAACCGATAATAAACATACGAAAAAGTAGATTTTCATCTAAGGGTAGTGTAGCATTCCTATGGAACATCAAAATACGTACTGTCTGCAGTTGCGATATTTGCTTATTCAGACTGCCGATATCTTGTTTGATTATGTAAGTTAGTTCTTCAATCTCGATAGGTCTGTCATCAAAAAGCGATTTCCTTTTTGCCACTTTCAATTAAACACATTTTCCGGAAATTAGTAAAAGTGCTAGCTTTCCAAAATTAACTTAGTTACCATTTACAGTGTTGACGTGAACTCACATATCGTTAATTTCTCTAATTTAGAATATGTATTTCCGATGTCACGACCGATCAATCTATAATTAGATGGACATTTTGTAAATTTGCAATTAAAATTCCAAGGAAGGAAACAAATCGCTGATAAAGATAAAGAATAACTCACTTTGCTATTCGCATGAATTCGTTCCAATGATGCATTTGTATCTTTCCTCTTTTTGAGGAGGGCACATCTGTGGTCAAATTATTTACCTGCAAAGGAAAAAGAAAAATGTAATGACGCTTTCGGCAACTTTTCAATTAATTCATCTCAGAGATTCAGTATGTATGAAATCTTAGTAACTTCTTCAACTTTTTTACCTGTTTCCCTTGCATGAATTTCACCGCCGACATGAATTCGTTTGTCCTATCCCGGCAAGTCATTTCCGAGCAGAGATTATTTGAATCAGGAATAGGTTTAAATACTTGAGTCGAGTTTAGTTGTGGGGGTAGCGGAGGATTTACTACGAATGTTTGGGAGTATTGTTGGCGATCGGTTTCGCTGGGATACAGCAACTCCCTTGATTCGGACTCCGAACCAACTCTACGACGACGGGCACTCATAGGTAGACTGAGTCGTCAGCATGACAATACCACAACTGAAAAAAAAAGAAAGTTTCTTTCAGCACTGAACCATATAGAACTCGTGTAATGTTAACAATGGATGACTTCAAAATAGGTGACAATGGTAGTAATTGCACACACAAAAACTTAACCCAGTATATAAACCACTCGAGTTTTGCATACGTAGGAGATACAAGGCGTGAGTAAAAAAAAGCTTAGATGGGAAAAAAAATAATACTAATGTACTTAGCGGTTTTTTTCCCGAGTAACTCTAATAGTAGGCTATACGACTGAGAAGAGAGTAAAGAAGAACCATAGTAAGGATATATAGGATATAGAAAAAATGTCTGACAACATTTACTTAGCTGCCATGTGTCTATTGCATAGGTTCTCAAACTTGTTGCAGGTTGTGTTACACATGACATTGCACCTATCCATATTGATACACATGTGGTCTTGCTTTGCAAAATTCCATACAGATACATCTTGTTTTGAATTTGCAGATAATTAAATAAAATCTGCATAAATATTAAATAGTAGAAACTTTACATTCCAATTTGTTCAAAAATAGGCAGCACACCTATGGCTCTCTTGCAAAACATTAATTTGAGAAACTACATTTTGTGCACATTTGTTTGAATGTTAAACATTTCTTTACCCTTTTTTAAATTAAGAAACAAGGACCAGTCTTATCGTGTCGTTTAATCACACTTATCAGCCACGGTCTCACCTATTTTCATATTTCTTTATGGCCCATACTACCCAATGTTTTAATGACATAGGTGTACTAGTGGAGACCTGATGAATACATACCCAACCTAACCAATATCTCACCTAGGATAATAAGCGTTTAATAGTCGCCTATTTGCAACTGTGCTGTATACAGTTGCATGAACTTGAACGTTATTATGTCACTTTGCAAACAGGCCATATTTCGTGGTCTCATCAATGTTCTATAGCTGCGGTGTAGTTTGAGCTGTTTTTGATTAAGCAACTTTGAAAACGACAATAGATGACTATGACTTTTTTTTTTTTTTTTTGCTATTTCTGTGGTCATTTAATTGGGTCAGTTCCGTCACACATTCCAGGCCAAAAAGTTGGCAGATGTAGGAGGAGTGAACCCTGTCAACAATAATAAGAATTTTTTAAAGCATATCTGTTGCCCGGTATTTATCCAACGACTATGTACGCAGGATCTACATTTTAACTAATTAAACTATTGTTTTTTGCCGATTTTAATTGCCGTATGGCCCAATTTAACTGGCTGGTCTTCGAATTCCACCACACCTAAATGAATGTTCGGGAATGAAGAGCAAAATGGCCCATTACTGAGCCAATTTTGATTATAATAAATTGTCCAAGAAGTATTGATTACCTTTGCGTGAAAATGGAGTAGTTGTTGGGGTATAAACGACCGAAAATTCATTTGAAAGACGAACGCCGACGGCAAAGAAGGGAATCCATGACGCCACGACTATAAGAGGAAGTTACGTCAGATCCTCGTGCAAACGCGCTTCCGTTTTTTGACAAGAAATATCTACATTCGGATATTTCGTTTATTTTATATTCTGGCCAAAAAAATCAGGCATTGTATTCATGTAAATTTAAAATAAAATCCATTCTTTCATTTGGGTTATTATCTCAACATTTATTTTGTGTAGTCAACGAAAAGATCATGTATATTCGGCTTGGTAATTTCAGCAAATTTTGCTGAATTCCGACCAAAGAACAAGCTCCAAGGCGAGAAAATTCTGCTTATCCGAATGCGTCTTTCTGACGCGCGTTATGCAACGTGATCGTTGATGATCCCCAGAGGTCAAGAGGTCCCTGGACTGCCACGTGTTGTTTAAGGTCGTACACGTGACTTTTCAGGTGGAAAAAGGTCAAAGGGCTTGTTGCAACCATGTTATCGAAGTTTATGCAGGCTGACAAAGAAGTATTCTAATGAAAAACGGATAGATAGTTCGGTGATTTAAAAACCGGTTTACGGATTTGACATCCAATTAATAGTTACATCATCACCATATTTACTGGATCATCAATTTTTCTTTCGCGAATCATCAAAAATGGAGACGGTTTCAGATGCAGTCGTTATGGAAAACTCTTCACAGGGTAATTTTTATTTACGAAAAAAAATTGAAAATGCAGACTTCAAATTTGTCTGGAATTTTGTTTACATTTTCGGATGGCATGCATACGAATATATATGTCGAATTAATATATGAATAGTTTTAATTAACATCAAATTTTTACCAATATTTATAATACGTTTTCCTTTGATCGAATTACAGGATAAACATAAATTAAATAAGTAAAAAATTTGTTTTGGAAAAGTATACTAATTAAACCACACACACAATTGTGTTTGTTATTAAAGTCCTATTTTAAAATGTTCAAGACAAAACTGCTCATATGTGCTTGATTTATTCATGCCAACCTGCATGGAACTGAAAATGGTATTTAAATTTCTCAATAATTATGTTTATCCAAACAAATTGGTGTTGTTTTCGTGTTATTTTTTTTCCAAATTATAAATTCATTTTTTTATTTTTTTAATTATAATTTAATTTAAAGAACAATCGGAAAAATAATTGCTATCTAAATCTAAAATATATAAATCTTTTTTTATGAGCTAATATGAATTGTAAAAAAATCTAAAGTACATTTTTCTATTGATTAGTTTGTTGGTACTTAATTGCATTTTTGCTCAGTGCTCTAAAAATATTCTACATAGTAGTTGAATAATTTCGTGTAGATGCCGAATGCCATGGCTGGACCATAGAGTCGCAGCTTCGAGAGAAAATCTTGATAATAGATGGAGCCATGGGGACGATGATCCAGAAGCACAGACTGAACGAGGAAGATTACAGAGGAGAAAGATTTGCCAATCACTGCAAGCCGTTGATGGGAAATAACGACCTTTTAAGCCTTACAAAGGCAGATATTATTTACGCTATTCACAAGGTACGTAGGAAATCCTTGCAATTTACCTGCATGGGTATAGGTGGAACAGATCCGCTGGTGGAGATTTCCTAATAAGATCTTTATCAGCACTTTTCTAGCACTCCAGCATGACTCCTTACATCTTTTCATAAAATTCATAATTTGGCTAGATATTGCTATTAAAAAATAATATAAATGTCTCTCCTCTTCGAATATCGTCAACGTTAGCTGCGATGTTTTGCTACTAATTCATTGTACTTTGAAACTGCATAAATTGTCATTGTCGTTTTCTTCAATTAACATGCATGCTGCTCTTGCACTGCTTGTTGATGCATGTCAATTTTCCATTGTCTATTTACATTTGTATATTTAAAAAAAATAATAAAGCAATAAAACAATTTAGGAATATTTGGATGCTGGTGCTGATATTATTGAAACCAACACTTTTAGCGCCACTTCAATCGCTCAAGCGGATTATGGGCTGGAAGATTTGGTAAATTTTTTTTAAACAAATTCTGCTATGTTAGAGTAATAAAGTTTATCATGAAATAATCAGGCTTTTACAAAGTGGTAAAGAAGAGAATTTGTAAATTAGATATAAATCTTTCTTGTCAGTCATTCAAATATTTTTAACGAGACCTGCGATAGTAAAGCTTTTGAAAATCAAATACGTGAAAATAATCACTATTTGGATGCAGTTTTAATTTAGAACCTTGTAGCGTTTCTTAATAATGGATGTGAAAGCGGTTTCTGATAATATTTCCCCTTTAGTAAACAATTTGTAACTGCGGAATGAAACATCCTCCATGTTTTATAAATTTAGTTTGGAAAAAATTAAGTAGGTTAAACATGCCGAAAACCAAAAATCGAATACAAGATTGCGCATATTCTAACCTGGTTCTAGTGTCATATGTATTTTTGTGCAATGGAGGAGGGTTTTTTAAAATCAATTCTAAAAACAAAAGCAAAATATTAGGATTGCCTTAAAACGGTTTCTAATTTGCTGAAAACAGGCTTACGAATTAAATCTCGCATCGGCTCAAATTGCGAAACGAGCCGTGAAAGACAGTGGCAAATTAGGGCTCGTTGCTGGGGCGATGGGACCGACCAACAAAACGCTTTCTATTTCGCCGTCCGTTGAAAAAGCGTATTACAGGAACATCAGTGAGCAAACATTTTCAATATTAATACATTCCATCGTGAAATGCTTTGCGAAATCTTAGAAAACACCAGATTCTGAACTTAAAATATGCATGCAAAATAGCATTTGACCAACTAATGGAGGCTTACAAGGAGCAAGCCAAAGGACTCTTGGATGGCGGAGCTGACATCTTGCTCATTGAGACGGTTTTCGACACTGCCAATGCAAAAGCTGCGCTGTTTGCTGTGGAAACCATCTTTGAAGAAGGATATCGAAGGACGCCTGTTTTGGTGAGTACTTTAAATTTCATCTCTCAAACCAAACCATAGTCTCTGTGGAAAATCTTAACGTAGGCAAAAAAAAGATATTTCTAAAATTTATCTTACAAGCACGAACAACATTTAAATTTGGTTTTTTTAGGTTACTATTCTTGGGAGTGGTTTGTAGCGCGTTCTTGCTCATCCAAAACTGTGTCAATATAGTGTCAATATAGGTATACAAATTACAGATGATCAAGCTTAAAGTTAAACTGCCATTGCACAGCACCCACAACTTTTGTTAAAATTTCTTTGTAACATTTGTGTGATTTCTGCCAATCAATTTAATACTTTCCTTCTTTTTCTAAATAAACTTGTGATGCAAATACAAGAAGCCTAAAACTTGAAATTACTTGAGAAACTTGAAACTATCGATATTCTTGACTAAAGAGGGTTTGAATTATTATTTTTTCATGAAAAGGTCTCTGGCACGATTGTGGACAAAAGTGGGCGAACATTATCCGGGCAAACCGGTGAAGCGTTCGTTATCAGCGTTTCTCATATGAATCCAATGGCGTAAGTGAACAAAAATAATATGTATTTTTTTGCTATTTCTGAGCTATTATGAATACTGATAATATAACGAATATTATGCTGGCTCAATGAAGGAAAATAATTCAAATGGAGGTTAGTTCGAAAACAACATTACGAACTTCTAATTGTAATTTGCAATGTCGCAGGTCAACATTTAAATGCCAAAATCCCAAAAAAAAAAAAAAAAAAAAAAAAGGGTTTTCGTTTGTTAGACCAGAACAAATTTGTCAAGAATTTTTATTATTGTCCGCATGAAAATGAATATTGACCGTTAACAATGCATTTTTATGCTGCAGAATCGGACTTAATTGCGCTTTGGGAGCTGAAGAAATGCGGCCGTTCATCGAAGTTATCAGCAAAAGCACCAGTGCTTACATCATTTGCTATCCAAATGCAGGTTAGCGATACTAGAACTTTCTGCGGTTAATTTCATCAAAGCATATTTTTTTCAAAGCTTGAAACGATCTAAAAATCTAGATAACACATCCTGTTGAAAATTGAAAGAAGAATCCAAATCAACTAGAATTCTCATATTTTAATTTTTTTTTTCCATTCTGTGAAGTTTTAAAATGCTATCTTTCGGTCTCTTCCTCAATAAATGTGGAAATGTCAGCAAGTGATAATAACGTTTTTATGTTGAAGGTTTGCCCAACACATTTGGGGAGTACGATGAATCGCCGAAGATGACGTCCGAACATCTTAAGGTATGAAGGCCTTCAAGCAGCTTATGCACAAATGCCGCAAAGCATTTTTCTGAACCCAATTACGTGTTTTCCTCATCCAGAGTTTCGCCGAAGATGGACTCGTTAACATTGTCGGTGGTTGCTGTGGAACAACACCTAGCCATATTAGGTATAATTGAAATTTAATTCACAATCTTCGATTTTTTTGTTATTTCTAATAAAATAAATTTCCAATTTCAATATGTAGAGCAATAAGCAACGCTGTCAAAAATTGTCGTCCTCGAATTCCCCCAGAAAACCTTTACAGCTCCCACCTGCTGCTTTCAGGTTAGTACTCAAATAATGCCACGTACCACAAACTCTGGCAACCATAGCTGTGCACCGGTTGAAAAGCACTGCCTTGTGTAATCACAGTGCAGTATATTTTTTAAAGGCAGCAAAACCAAATATTTGTGTAGCAAAATTGAGACAAAGACGCCGATTGACTTTTTCAGGTTTGGAACCGGTGCGGCTTGCTTCAGACTCTCTATTCGTCAACATCGGTGAGCGCTGCAACGTCGCCGGATCTCGGATTTTTGCTAAGCAAATTTTGGCTGGAAAATATGAGGTTTGCTACTTTAATGTAGCTAACACCAGTTAGTTGGTTTTATGAGGCCGATTAAACACTTTTGCAAACGCTTTTTAGGAAGCCTTGGCCATTGCAAAGGCTCAGGTCGAGCTGGGGGCACAGATCCTAGACATCAACATGGACGACGGCATGCTGGATGGCAAGAGCGCCATTACCAGGTTCCTGAACTACATTGCAACCGAACCAGACATATGTAAAGTAAGACAGTTTCAAGAAAACAATTGCCAACTTTTTACTGAAAGTTTTTTTCCAAGCTAAAGCGCACTTCGGAATCACTTAGGTTCCTCTTTGTATCGACTCCTCCAACTTTGACGTCATCGAAGCTGGCCTAAAGTGCTGTCAAGGCAAGTGCGTGGTGAATTCGATCAGCCTTAAGGAGGGCCGGGAAGATTTCTTGAGAAAAGCACGGAAGATCAGAAAGTACGGTGCGGCTGTTGTGATCATGGCGTTCGACGAGACAGGGCAGGTAAGTCAGCTTTAAACCCTTTCGCTGGCAATTTTAATCCAGTTGTTGATATTTAGTTAAAACTTCCTTGTATCAGACTATCTCAATTATCTTTAGTTTAATCATCCTCCGGAAATTAAAAATGTTTTTGAAATTCTCAAAGCACATTTTGCAAATGTAAAATTGGGAATATTCATCCAAAGGATTTTTTGCATTAAACTCTTTAAGGCTTCCGAGGTCGAAGGCAAAGTCAGCATCTGCACTCGTTCCTACCGCCTGTTGGTCGATGAGCTTGGTTTCAACCCGAACGACATCATCTTTGACCCGAACATCCTGACCATAGCAACGGGAATGAAAGAGCACAGCCACTATGGGTTGGCGTTTATCGAGGCTGTCAGAATAATAAAAGTAAGCACAGAATTGTTGGGCAACCTGCTAAAATAATGGAATGCAATATGATCGACATTTTCGTTTTCGAACGACTAGCAAACGTTGCCGCATTGTCGCATCAGCGGTGGAGTTTCCAACATCTCATTTTCCTTCCGAGGCTTGGAAACCATTCGACAAGCGATGCATACAGTGTTCCTTTACCACGCCATCAAGGTAAAAACCTGCTGGATTTGACAGAAAATACCTTATATGAATGCTAAAAATGCAAGAATCCTTTTTTTTTTACAAAGCATATGCCCCGTTTAGGAACTTAATGCTTTCTATTTGAAAATGTTCAGGCAGGAATGGACATGGGCATTGTGAACGCTGGTGCGCTGCCGTTGTACACCGATATCGAACCCAAGTTGCTGCAACTATGTGAAGATCTTTTATGGAATCGAGATGATGGAGCTACAGAGAAATTGCTTGAATATGCGGCGGTACGTGGTCATCAAGAAAAACTGTTTTTAAACCAAATACAGTAGAACACCGCTAAAACGAACTAATTGGGACTGGGGTTATCAGGAATTTTGCCACAAATAACTATATAATAGGGAAAAAGCATTACTTTTTACATTTTTACATTACATGCATATCTTAAATACCGTTTAATCATGCTAATCCAAACTATTGGAACCAGGACCTGTTTAGACTAGCCAAATTTTAGACTATCTGACACATTTCTTCTTCCCAAAGAAGCGTTACACGTACATTATTCATGTATAGCAATCAGTTTATAAAAAGTTTAATTCTGTTCATAATGTTTAGGAGATTATTATAGAGTCTATTTTTTAGAAAAGAATTACATTTACACATCCAAAAAATATCACGTTTTTACAGTCTCTTGGAAAATCCAGTACTACTACGAAAAAGGCTGACGAATGGAGGATGAAAAGTCCAGAAGAAAGACTCGAATACGCCCTAGTCAAGGTATAGTTAAACAAAAATCCCAAGAGCCTCATGTTTTGATTTTTGAATTTCTAAGTTTTCTAGCCATCAATCTAGGGAATAGACGAGTTTGCCGTGGAAGATACAGAAGAAGTCAGACTCTGCACCGAAAAGTATCCCAGTCCACTGAACATCATCGAAGGCCCTTTAATGAAGGTTTAGCCAAGTGACTATTTTTGACATCAACCATGAGGACAGAAACGAGACTTCTCAACAACTCTTTGTGCAATATTTTCAGGGCATGAGTGAGGTTGGAGACTTATTTGGTGCTGGGAAGATGTTTCTACCACAGGTTATTAAGTCGGCTAGAGTCATGAAGAAGGCGGTGGCGCATCTCATTCCTTTTATGGAAAAGGAGCGGGAGGAACAGTTCGCCCGGCTCAACACAGTTGTGGAAGATAAGGTGAAAAATGGTCCTATAGCAATTGAGATGATGTAAATGTAAACATGTGCATGTTGATGTAAATATTTATTCAGCAACTTGTTGCAGCATTTTCACCCAAGCATACTAATTCGAAGGGCTGGATACTTAAAATTTATATGAATTTCAAATATCCACCATTTATTTCTGGCACAAAAATGTTTACCAGAAACGGAAAACGTTCATTTGTCATATTTGCAGGATCGCTTTGCAGGAACGGTCGTCTTGGCCACCGTAAAAGGTGATGTGCACGACATTGGCAAGAACATTGTTGCCGTCGTTCTGGGTTGCAACAATTTCAGAGTCATCGACCTTGGGGTTATGACACCTTGCGAAAAGATTCTTCAGTCAGCCGTGGACGAAAAAGCCGGTTCTTGTCAATTTTATCGATATTTTGTCATGTCGCTTTCTAGATAGCAATCAGAATCCTAACTTTTTTTCTTCTTGATACGGCACAGATATCGTCGGCTTGTCGGGACTTATAACCCCTTCTTTGGACGAGATGATTTTCGTGGCCAAAGAGATGGAAAGGCGAAACATGAAAATCCCCCTCCTCATTGGGGGAGCCACGACATCTAGGACCCACACAGCTGTCAAAATCGAGCCGAAATACAGCCAACCTACAATACACGTGCTAGATGCCTCAAAAAGTGTAGTTGTCGTAAGTTAATTAGATATTCTATTTGCATATAGAGGTCAGTAGCGGATTCAGAATTTTTTGAAAAGCTATTGATACTGCAGTTAGTCATAGGTAAACTAACGTTAATTATTTCTGGGACCACATTAATTTGCGTTTCATATTAATTCGTTGCGAAGTGCACCTCTCTGTTGGATACAAAAGTTCGGCAAGAATACATCGACGAAATCTCCGAAATGTATGAAGAAATCAGAGAGGAACATTACGACTCGCTGCAGGAGCGTATTCTGCTACCTCTGGAAAAGGCCCGTAAAAAAAAGTTTGTCTGGAACTGGCACTCCAATCTATTGCCAGGTAAATCGAAATCGCACGTTGAAGCATTAAAACATCGCTGGTAAAAACAATTCAGCATAACTTTACTATCTTGTGCATTTGCAGCTAAGCCATCGTTTTTAGGAACGCAAGTGATTAAGTCGTACGACTTGCTCAAAGTGGTTCCCTACATCGACTGGAAACCGTTCTTTGACGTGTGGCAATTACGAGGGAAATACCCCAATCGAGGATTTCCAAAGATTTTTAATGACCAAACCGTGGGTTCGTATAACACTTACTCCAGGAAGGGGGATAAGGGTGGGGCTTATATGTCATCCATTGTGATCAACCACGTAACGATCAATGGTCAAAATGATTTTATCTGGAACTAAGTTTTTTGTCTCTGCCTCAAATCCCATGATGGCAAGCAGGTGCCGAAGCCAAGAAACTGTTCGAGGATGCCCAAGCGATGCTAACTAAGATCATTGACGAGAGACTGCTGGATGCGCGTGGAACGATTTCCTTCTTTTCAGCCAACAGCATCGCTGACGATATCTATTTGTATGATGACGACAGTTTTCCACGTGGCGAGCCATTGGCTGTCTTACACGGCCTGAGACAGCAGGTCAGTATCGCTTTTTACTGCACGTTTCAAAAGCAAGCAATGTTGTCGTGATTTGTTAATAAACAGTACGATCAGAAGCGAGGGTTTGGACCACTTCAACCCAACCACATTCATTTATTTTGCAGCTGGAGAAAGATTCTTCATCAGACGAGCCCTACTACTGCCTGTCTGACTTCGTGGCACCAGTCGAGTCGGAGGTGCCAGACTACATGGGGATGTTCGCCGTTAGCGTTGGATTTGGAGCGAGCCAATTGTGCAAAAGGTTAGGTTTCGAATTTGCATCATTTTAGGGACTAAAGGATTTTACAGCATCATAATAGTATTTCAATACTATAGATACGAGCAAGAGCTGGACGATTACAGCGTCATAATGATCAAGGCCCTGGCAGATCGACTTGCGGAGGTACGTGACTATTAGTTTATTCCTATAAAATAAGAAAAGCAAGACAACACCAGATGGTTCTGTGTCGAAGAATCCATAAACCTTTAATCCAAACTAATTTCCATGAATCTCGGAATGTCGCTGTCCGGAAGCTGTAGACTTTAGAAGTTTTCTTTTTGTCGTTCATAAAATCCAGGCTTTTGCTGAGGAGACTCATGCGAGAGTCAGACAGGAGCTTTGGGGCTATGCACCAAACGAATCCTATGAATCTGCAGACCTCTTCAAAATAAAGTACAAGGTGAAATACTCTCATTTGTAGGCATATTTCTTATGCAATACAATTTTTTTAATTGGATTTATTTGATTCAAAATAGGGAATCCGGCCTGCTCCTGGTTATCCAAGCCAGCCTGACCACACCGAAAAACTGACCATGTGGAAACTGATGAAAACTGAAGAAACGACGGATATTCAGTTGACAGAATCTCTTGCCATGAACCCAGCATCGTCGGTGTCCGGCTTATATTTTGCCCATCCGAAAGCCACTTATTTTGCAGTTGGAAAGATTGGGAAAGATCAAGTGAGTCCTGCACCTTCTCAATTTGTTAAAAATTTCCATTTATTTATTTATTTATTTTTTTTTTCAACAAATGTCTATCTTATTGACTACTTGATGGTTTTCGATGAGTTTTTTAAAGCCAAAATTTTTAAAAATTACGGGGGAAAAAAAAGCTATCATTTTGAAACTCAATTTTATATATACAGTATCTAATGCATCAACCAAATGACCAGATTCCTGAACGTTGAATTTTGGCAAATTTAAGTTTTTTCTTCTTCTAAATTTTGACTTTTTTCTTGTGTTTTATTCAGGTCGTGGAATACTCCGAGAGGAAGAAGTGTGCCATTTCCGAGGTTGAGAAATGGCTGGGACCAATCCTATCGTACGAGACCACAGACGAAGAATAATGTTAAACTAATTTTTTCCACGAATCTCCAGTATTATAATCGGAGTATTAAATCTCCCAAAGCACTGTTCCATTGTTGTGCATTTCCTCATTTTACGATTTACACTGTTATCTTCTTTATCTGAGTGATACGTTTTCATCACTTTCACAAGTAAATGTACTTAGTGCACCTGCCCTATTGAGCGAATAAAAATATTTTTTAAACTAACCCTGGATATAAACGCAAAAACTTTCCTGTTTGGGTTTATTAAATTTTGAGAAAAATAGAATTAACTAAACGTATTAATGTATTAGCACTGAAATATTTTAAAATCGAGAAAGGCAAGTAAATTTGAATGCCCTTTCGTTTCATCTGTGAAATGTTAAATATCCGTTTAATTATTTGAAATAAATAAACGGGAAAACCTTTGAAGCAGAGAAAAATATTCCACCTTGATCAATCAAATGTAAAAATATTTTTAAATCAAACTACCGCTTTTACATACTTAATTGTTAATCACTTTATCAAAATAAAATAAAAATAAAGTAGTTTATGTAACTGGAGCACAATTTCATTAACTTTTTATGCATTAATAAATATAGTGATAGACTAATTACTTTTAGAAAACATGGCCACTAACGCTGAAACTCTAGCCCACTTTTAATATCTTTAATTAAATCATTACTGTTAACAAGAAATAACGCTCCGTATGCTACAGATGAAAACTTGTGAGCATAGTTAGACAAATCCTATTTTATTTATTGCAAAACAAGAATTATAATAGGGAATCCAATCATTTAACAAAAGGATATTAGGGTCCCTTCGAACCCACTCTTGGATTCGTCATTAGAAAGCACGCTTTTTTATGTCTGTTTGGGGCCCAAACTTCTCCTCTTTGAAAATGTTTCATTACTGTTAACAGGAAATAACACTCCGTATGCTAAAGATGAAAACTTAGAAAAGAAATCCGATTTTTTTCATTGAAATACAAGAAGAATTCCAACAGAGAAAAAATGTATTTCTTATTTGGGGACCCTTTCCAAACAACTAAAAGAGATCAGGTTCCTCTTGAACCCACTCTCATATTTGTATGTCTGTTTGGGGCCCAAACATTCCTTTCGAATTGCAAGGGTTTGGTTTGGAAACGCTGTCGTGAATTATGGACTAGGTCGGTGATATGAGAGGGCTGTTGGTGAATCAGGGGCGGCCAGACGTAGGGGGTGAGGAGGGAGCGACTTTTGACCAATGAGAACCCGACGCGCACTTTGGAGCTGGCTTAAAAAAGCTGGACCACTTCGGAGTTTCAGTTTTCGTAAAACTGTAGTGAGTTTCGGCACAAAGATTTAGCCAGCTGGACAGTGGCTTGTTTGTTTCGAGACCAATTTAGTTTAGCATGAAAAAGACGACGGTGATGGACATATGGAGATGCCGCCTCTTGGCGGTGGTCATCGGGATGCTGGCCCTTGGGGTCAGACCTTCGGACCAGATCAGTAAGGCCCAGCTTTATCCGGCCGGAAAAAACTCACTAAACAGCGAATTGGAAGACAGCAGTTCTCAAGAAACACCACTAAGTTTGCCATACAGTTACTTCAGCAAGACCTATAGGAGCATTTTTGTGAGTTTTCAATTTAATCTTTACCATGCCCCTTCACCACTCTCTTGACATGTCCGGGTCAAACCATGTTCTTCTCCTCCATACTCATCATCCCCACTTCACAAACATTAACATACAATATAAAACTAATATTCACAACAATATACATAATTGCCTCAACATTTTTAACAGTGTTAAGAATTGGCGATGGTATTTTTTTTTAAAAGAAATGTTTATAGAAAACGACAGCCTACTTCCAGCTAACTTTCTGAAAAAGTATGAAATTTCTTTAAAAATTATTAAACTTATTCAAAATTGAGTAACTAACGGGGGCAATACAAATCCTTTTTAGAAAAATCTTAGTAATTTGGATATTACTGTGAGGATTCTAGTAAAAGTGAAGTACATTTTTTTTTTAAACGAAGTTCTAAAGAATTTAAAACAAAGATAAATTTGTCCAAATACATGTTTGGAACACATCGAGACTAAAACAATTTGGCCCAATGAAGGGCCTGTCCCAATTAAGTGAAATTCGCAAATAACTCAATGTATGTTATTCAGTATGTAGTTTTAAAAAATATATTCGTAATGTATTTTTTTCAGAATGTGACATACAAATATTCTGTAAGCTTTAATAAATTTAAATACCATATATATTATTTTCAACGTTTTATAAGTATAAAATTATTGTATAGCATCCATTTTTATAGGGATACTACAGACTTACTCCGCCTTTCATATTATTACATTTAATTTATTTTTTAAAAATTAAGCAGAAAATATAAATATTTTATTTTATGAAAACTATAATTAGAAATATAAAAACTTCAAATTTGCAATGTGCATGGTTATTTTTAAATAAATACATCTGATCTATTATTCAAAACGCTATTCGATCTCCAGGCCTAACTTAAACATGTTTCCAAAGACATAAATATACAACCGGTTCAGTTTTCTACACCCTTGAAGTTTAAATGTAAATATCATGCATGCAGGATTGCGTATATAACGGCATGCCATTATAGAACAGGGGTCACGAAAGTCTGATTTCGAATGACCTTTTTATGGGATCATTTCATTCCTCGAAGGGCCCCATTCATAAAGCTTGTTTTTCAAACCTGGGAATCTGAGATTTACGAATCTTCGTCTATACATTTGTAGTCATGTTGTTTCTATTTTGAGACATGACCACTGGGCTCTTGCCTCAATTGCCCAAAGTTCAATTTATAAGAAAAACTTCCAGAACTCAGAGCATATTTTTTTAAGTGTTTCGTGAAATTTAACCTCCAGTGGATATAAAAAATTAACCAAAAATAGGATTGCCATATAAACAAAACCTATACGCTTGAAACCAACCTAAAGTAAATACCGGCAATTGTTCACAATTTCACGAATACATTGTTAATGTAATTTTACAAAACTTTTATTACCTCATCATCTAGGAAAACAAAATTTGTAGAAAATTTCAAATTTCTCCCGTTTAGATAAGTAGATTGTCCTTTTGGCAAAGCGTTCGACATTTTTCGCGTTTTTCCTATCAAGTTTTATTTTTAAAAAATTAACTCTAGGTACATGTTTTACAGTTAATTACATTAAAATTCAATAACGTCAATTACTTGCAAAATAAACTTTAAACTTACTTACATAACTGCATGTTTCATGTAACTAGGACGAACGAGATTTCACGAGATTTCGAAGTCCAAATTTACTTTCAAATAGACTACAAAACTATCAGAATTCTTGAAATTCGGCAGCATGTTTATCGATTAGATTCGTCCAAATCAGTGCTTTTGAATGGTTCCCTTATTCTTAAACCCTGCAGTTTTTGTTTCCGGCCCCTTCGCTGTTAGTCTGTCTAGGCCACTTTTTTTAAATACTATACGTTCTAAAAATAAGTTATAGAACGAATGGGAAAAACATTAATTCTAACAAACATTTTTCGAAAAAAAAGGGGTCCGTTTCATAAATCCACCAAGCCCTTCACGTGCTGCATTTCTGTGAAACTGTGGCCTAACCCTAATCCAGATGTTTGCTCATATTACGGGAAGCCACATCTGGCAAAACTAAAACCGCCCCCATGTTCAAGACTAAAAATATGCAAATAAATTGGTATATTACTTTCCTTGGTCGGGTTCAGAAGTCAAGCTTTCGGGATAACCTTTTTTTTTCTGTTGAATGGACAGACTAATTTCCGGTCAAGGAATGTGTGCCCCGTGGAGCTCATCGTCAAAACATTTTTTTTCCGATAAAGTTACAGTAAACAGCATGCAAATTTTCAAACCATCGCCAATGTTTATTTTCGAGTGTTAGGGGGTCAAAGGTCGTCTCCATTCGCCCCCTCGTTCATTTACTGTACAACGACACCCGATCTTTGTTCACCATGCACTGACAAGTTATCGGATTCCAAATTTACGATCATTTATTTCGTTCATTCATTCCAGAGTTGCGAAAGCGCAACTTTGCGAACGGTGATATGCAGGGTGTCCGAAAAGCACTAGGGAACAGTCTATTAAGTTATTTAAGAACTAATAAAAGCATAAGACACTGAAACTAAGTTTTTAAGTGCACTCCTTTTTCTGTTTTGAAAAGTGATAGCCCATGACCAAATGCAAATCCATATGCAAATCTGCGACAACGATTTAATTGGTTTAATTAATGAGATTGACCAATGAGATTGTTAGAATAGATTATTTTATGCAAGTACTTATAACTTAAGCCCACGGCCAAATTTAGAATAATTTATTCTTACCCGCCAAATTGTACCAACTGGTAATGCGTTTTTTGACGTACACCATTGGCGGTAAAAATTAGATTAGAAACAGGACCATTTCTTAAAAATATTAATAAAGAGAATACAAAATTGTCAACGCTTTTAAAAACATTTTAAAAAATAAAATAAAATAAAATAATAAAAATATCCTGTATGTGCCAGAAGCATGATTTTTTTTTAAAAAAATCTAAATTTATTTAATGGAAAATTTCAGGTTTTCAATGCATATGCATAGTATATGTCGTAGACGACACCACAATTTCCACAAATAATGGGTTTTAAAGTAATTAACTGATAATGTCGTGATAAATAAATCTTGTAAAAAAAGGTTGATGTGCCGGAAGCAATCGTTGCAAGATAATTTATTCCAATACATTTTGACCAGAAAATGGAACTTTCTATTAGATATACCGTGATCCGGAATCACAAACTTTATTTTTTTTTTTAAAAATCAACATTAGTATATCCCATTGGAACAAATGGGAGAAAACTATATTTTGCGGATACATTCATTATCTATATTTAAAAAAAACAAAAAAACAATAATGACGTGAAGAAACCGAATCTTCCTAAAACCAGCTAAATTTCAAAGGCATTTAAAAAATATAAAAAAAATGGCTAGAAGGGAGGGGGCGCTTCCTTCTCACGAGTATCCAATTTTACGAGAATGAAATTAAATGTCAGTGACAAAAGTCGGGTTCGTTGTCTTAATACCGTTAAAATTAATTAATGATCACTGATTAAAGTCTGCCTTTCAACCATTAAAACACTGGAGAAGTCTTTAATTAAACGATCAGCTGATTCGTTCCAGCATAAAGGGTTAAGGAACTCCAAAAGACGACATTAGCCTATCATACAGTGCCGAAAACTGTAGAAATCTTAGAATTATTTCTATATTTACGTATTTAATATCATTAAATAGTAATCTCAGTATTTTGATCCAGGTTTATGTGTATATAGCAACTTATACGACATTTCAACATATATTACTTGAAATTGATAAAGCTTGTACAAAGGAAAATCAATTTTTAATGTGTCCCAACAAGTTTACTTTCAGAAAATTGTTTTTTTATTTAATGTTTCCCAGTCATTAGATTGGTGGGACTAAAGAAATGTAGTATTATTAACAAAACTTTGGAATGCGTTTTATTCTCGTAAAACCATAAAAAAAAAACAAATTAAGCAAAATATCTTCACAACAACCCAATAACACCTCGTTTTATATATTTCCAGGTCAACACCAATGGCATGCTGTCGTTCGATACCGAAATCCCCAGTTTCTATAATATCCAGTTCCCTCTCAACTACCCGGTCATTGCAGTCCTCTACTCTGATGTGGATAATCGCAAAGGAGGGACTGTAACTTATGGGTAAGTAAGCTTCGCTTCCAGCGACATCTATGGAGCATTCATCATAATTAGTGAGGAGAACAAATATGTAGACAGAATTATAAAATAAAAGATTGTGCTGATCTTGCCTTTTAAAGCGAGACCCAAGACCAAGTCATCCTTGACGACATCACTGACAAGGTCAGGAAGCATTTTTCATTTGCCGAGATTTTCCGCATGGGAAGCGCTTTCATCGCCACTTGGGACAACGTCGGTTATTTCGACCAAAAAAACGATAAGGTATACCCAAAACCATATTTTATAAGTGTAACAGAGCAACAAATGTTGTGCATTTCATTTATGCCCCTTATCCCTACTTGATCTTTGTTATCAAAGATGTCCGTGCAGACATATCAAGACATCATGTGCAGATTATAGAATGACGTTACATTTCAATGTTACATTTAGGCAAACACCTTTCAAGTTGTTTTGGCATCGAATGGTGACCACACTTTCGCCATACTGCAGTACGTGGATAAGGGCATCCAATGGATCCAAAGCGAGGGAAAAACTCCTGGATTACCAGATGCCAAGGCTCAAGTGGGGTTCATGACCGGAGATGGAAGAATACACACTGTGCACGGATCTGGAACAGACCACGTCAAGAACTTGGACAAGTACGAGTGTCAGGGTCCATTCATGTTACATTCGCGTTCTGTCCAAGCTGGGACTAGCGCCACTAAGATGCTCCAAGAATAATTTCTTGGAAAACAATTTGCATAATTGCAAAATGGAACAGTGACCAAAGCTGAAACATTTATTTTTTTTAATCGGCAGGTTGTCAAACGTTGGAGTCCCTGGCGTTTGGATGTTTTATCTCGGAAAACTGAGTGCAACGGAAAACATCGGAGTTCCAGACAAAAACTTGGGTAATTGTAGCAAACTTTTCTAAATTCTTCAAAATAGTAATTTTAAATATTGTTAAAGTGGATATGAAACTTTTACTTTAGTCTTCTATAAGCAACCTCTGGATGTGTTAAAATTGCAATCTTTCTGGACATCTACAATCCCTTCTGGCACTTCTGTAATTTTTTTTACAAAATCTCTAATTCCCAGGTTCTTCTAGTTATAACGAGTTCCAGACCTGCACGCAGGGTTTTGCTCTTTGCCACACTGAGTCCACCTGCGTCGACTACAGCGATGGTTACTGTTGCGAATGCGATTCTGGTTTCTACGGCAATGGACATAGTTGCCTGCCAGAAGGTAGGCGACTGCAAACTACAGAAAAAGCAAACACAATCTCTTCCAAACCGCTATTTATGCTAATTTTTCATGATTGCTTGGATTTTCATCGTCCAGGAACTCCACAACGCCTCAATGGCAAAGTGAATGGCATACTCAATGGCGTAGTCATCCAGGACGTGGACCTGCACTCTTACGTCGTTGTGGCAGACGGACGCCAATACACAGCCATCTCCCGGGTGTCAGAGACCATCGGCTACGATATGCAGACTCTTGTGACTGTTGGAGGAGTCATTGGATGGTTATTTGCACTTCCAAGGGGCAAAGCCAAGAATGGCTTCCAAATGACGGGTAAATTGTCGTTGGAAACATTGGTTTTATATCATGCCATATTTAAGTCAGTTTTTTGAGTTGACAATTGCCAAGCCATACAGCTTCCTCACAATTGTTGTTGCACGATTTACTCTTGCAGGCGGTGTATTCAACTCCACGGTGGACATTGAATTCCCACAGACCGGTCACTCGGTAAGCATCTGGCAGCAGTTTGTGGGCGTGGACGCCTTCAGCTATCTGCAAGTGCACACCGAAATCAAGGGGACGGTTCCAGTGCTACCAAGTGGATCCCAACTTAAGATGAATGACTTTTCCCAAGAGTTCAACCGCGTCTTGCCAGGTTTTGTCACAAGAGCCCATTTTCCAGTTTTTACCTTATTGGCCTCAATTCTAAATGATACCTAACTCTGGTTTGCAGGAATGGTCCGATCACAGACAACCCAATCCTTCCACTTAGAGGACACCCCAAACAGTGTGGAGACGCCTTTCAAAGTGGACCAGATCCTAACCTTCGATGAGTGCCAGAATGCACCAAGAGACCCCGAAATGGACACAGTCCGACTGCATGTGGCTCGCCCGTTCTACACATACGACTCACGCGAGCAGATTGTACGCTATGCTCATACCAACAAAATCGCTACGCTTGGGGGTTAGTTCTCTCGTCTTCAGATCCTCTATGTCAAGATCGTCACGTGACAATCCTTAGTACAGTTGATAATGCTTTCTTTTCTCTAGGGGACGATCCATGCAAGGAGGGTCGTAAGCAGTGTGGACCGGACACCACGTGCATTGTTGAAAACGAGTCGTTTCAGTGCGTTTGTAACCCCGGCTACGAGTACTATTACGAAGAAGGAGCCACTGGTGAAAAAACAACATGTGTGGGTAAGTTACCCGAAAACAACATTCTGCATTCTGTAGGATTAAATATTCATATGAGAGAAAACAAGTGCAGATAAATCCAATCGGTAAACCATGTTCTTACAGGGTTATTCTGTTGACACAATATTTTTCTTCCAATACCAGATATCAACGAATGTACCACGGGTCGTAGCAACTGCCACCAGTTTGCCAGCTGCGCAAACCAACTGGGTTCCTTCCAGTGTGCGTGTATAACTGGCTATTCAGGCGACGGGGTTCGATGCACCAGTGAGTATAACCAGTGGTCTATTACTTCAGGCCATGTAACCGGTACGTGAATAGCATTACGTACCAATCGTTCTTTTCCCGAATCCCTCAGGAACCGAGACATGCGATGACTTGCACTGTGACGAAAATGCAGAGTGTGTAACTGTTGGGCCATCACAAGCCTTGGAGTGCCGCTGCAAAGATGGTTACGAAGGAAATGGCTACACCTGCCAGACTAATGCAGGTAACGTGAAAGTCAATTAAAACACGTTCAGAGCGCTAGCAACGTGGCTTCAATTTCGATTTTCTCTTCATAGAAATCAGCTGCCAGGACCGAAAGGACTGCGGCGAGAACGCGGAATGTATCTTCAGTGAGTACGAACAGCGCCGCTACTGCACCTGCACGGCAGGATACAAAGGGGATGGCTATGCCTGCGTAGAACAAGGTCAGAATGCATAAGTTGAACAGCGATTAGTTGTATTCCAGTTCGTCACCTCCCAGCTGTGCAGGAACCTGTTAACAACTGCGTTTTCCTCTATTAATTCATTCTATAATTTTTCAGAGGAAGAGGAAAGCCAGCCTTGTAACATCCTGAATGACTGCCATCCACACGCCCAGTGCCAGTACGATTCACAGAGTGCAAAGTACTTCTGCAGGTGCAACGTAGGATACGAGGGAGATGGATATCGCTGCAAAGCTGCAAGTAAGACAAAGCCATCCAACATGGATCCTTCCTCCAAAAAAACAGCTAACAGTATGGGCAGCCAGTAATGGTGGGCTGATAAATCTCGATTTCTATTTCAGATGTATCCTGCGACCAGGTGAATATCTGCTCGATTCATGCTCATTGCATTTACGATCAATCCCTGGGAGCTTACACTTGTGTATGTGAGAAAGAATATGTTGGTGATGGCATCGATTGCAGCGCTGAAGGTAAGAGCTTAATCAGAATTCCTCGACTGATTAATTGATAGATGTTAGCACCCCAAGCGTGTTCATAGGACAACGCTTTGCCTCAAAATGTTAAATCAAAAGCAGCCAAAAGCCCAAATTACACATTTTGAAAGCCTCTCGAGGACAGTAAGCGAAAAAAAATCTTTTCATTTTTTCTATAGTTTTTTAAAAACTAAACAGGGGTTGCATTATGAACAACTGAAGTGTTTTTTAACTAGATTGACCCTGTGAACTGTACTAAGTACAACTCACACCCACAAATGATCAAATAACAAAATACGATTTTTTAAAAGTACTGCATACATTGGTAAGATCATGTTTCTTTTAATGCAATAGTAGCATTTTTTGTGGCATTGTTTTTAAACAACTGAATTGGTCAAGAATTAAAAATAAGTGAAATAGTAAATAGAAAGATAGGATCGTTGTACTGTCATTTCAAAACCCGTTTGTATCCCTATTGAGAAAAGCATCAGTGATTAAGGACCTTGGTATGATCAACCACAAGATTTTAAAGAAGTTTTTTTTTTAAAGATGAGTGTGACGACACAGATGGCTGCGGCTTGAACGCTCAGTGCATCTTCAACACCCAGTGGGAGAAGTATCAGTGTGTGTGTGACATTGGCTACACCTTAACAGACAGCAAGACATGCACTCCAGACTCTGGTAAGTCATTTTTGAGGGTCTTTTGTATAAAACTGAAATACCCTCTTTGCCTTACACCTGTAATGTTACAACTACTGATCATAGTAATGATAATTGTGCAAATAAAATATTTTCAAAAAACTATGCAAATATGGTTTTTAATCTGATTACCAGCTATCTTTAAGGAAATATGCTACTTAAATTCACATGGCAGTTCATTTGTTTCAGATTCGCCTTGCAACATCATCAACAACTGCCATTCACATGCAGAGTGCATTCAAAACCCAACCAATCAGAGGTTTGAGTGCTTGTGCAATGAAGGATACATTGGAGATGGCATCTTGGCTTGCTCTGCCGTGGTCGCAGACTGCAGCGTTGTCTTCAACTGTGATGCCAACGCCGAATGTGTCCAAGACACGACTACAGTTGGGCACATTTGCAAGTGCAATGTTGTAAGTTACTCGGACATTCCAAAACCCATTGAACCATAACCCGTTTAAATCATTCTTTGCTTGTTTAGGGTTATGTGGGCGACGGATACAACTGTGTTGCAGGTCGGCCATGCAACAACGACCCATCCATGTGTGATCCCAATGCAGACTGCGTCCAAGTGGCCAATCTCAATCAGTACGTCTGTCAGTGTCTCTCAGGCTTTACCGGTGATGGGCATACATGTGCAGGTATGAGGGCAGTTTTTCATTTGTTTATTGTCCAAGTAAGATAGTAAACCCTCTCCCACATCTCTCTGGTAAAGTGTAAAGATAGCGAGATCTTTCTACCAATGCCTACCACAATCATTTCAATCTTTCACACATTTTACTAATATCCATAATTTTTACAAGATTTAATCAAAATTTGATCAAAATTTAAAACCACAATCTGATTCACAACCCTCTATACAAAACCTCATGAGTTTTCTACTATAAAAAATCTTCAAGAATCGTGCATTATCCCGTAATTTGCAATGCTGTTTCAGAGGCGCCCAAATACGAAGGCAACTTTCTGATCGCCAGCCAGGGAATGTCCATTGTTAGGATGCCATTGCAGGCATCACGCGGCGATCTTGGCAAGCCCGTTGTTGTGGAGCCCCTGCAGACTGCCATCGGAGTCGATGTAGACTGCTTCGCCGGTCACATCTACTGGAGCGACGTTTCAGGAAGAGCCATTAAGCGATCCAATTACGACGGCACAAAGATTGAGATTTTCATTGACGACGGTAAGAAAGTGATCGATACTTTAGCATGTGCTCAGTTAAACCATGCAAGACGTCTACCATCTATGATTTTTCCTCGTATCAGATGTCGAATCTCCTGAAGGGTTAACAGTGGACTGGATCAGTCGCAATCTCTTCTGGACCGATTCATTAAAAGATACCATTGAGGTTGTCCGCCTGGATACAGAGAACCGCGACCGTAAGGTTTTGATAGAAACCGATCTAGTCAATCCCAGAGGAATCATAGCCTATCCTCACTATGGGTAAGCTACTAATTTTTTAAATTAATTTTATTGTTAGAGAATGGAAACATTTTAAAATCTTTTTTCAGCTTGCTTTTCTGGAGTGACTGGAATCGGACGGGACCAAAAATAGAGAAGGCACACATGGATGGCAGCGATCGATCCACTTTGATATCCACCAATCTGGAACTACCAAATTCGTTGACTATAGATTACGAACGGCAAGAACTGTGTTGGGCAGATGCAGGTAAGTGTTCCGCTGATCTATGTATTTGATTTAAATGGTAAATCAACGCTTGCAAAAATAATTTCTGCACTTCATCAATATGATCAAGATGAAAATGTTAAGATAAGCACATAAATGAAATGGAATTTACTGAAAAATGGGTAGCAGATATATGTGTCATCAAAGAATCCAAGAACTATCTGTGTCATCAGATGATCCATGATAAAGAATGTATAATAATGACCAATGAATGTAAGGATAAAAAATCCAAGAGCCTTCAACGGATCTAAGAATTATGCAGGAATTATTTCATAATCGTCTAAGAATAATAGATCCCATTACCAAAAAGAAGAATTTAATCTTAAGTGGCATTAACTGGCATTAAGTGGCATTAACATCCATCAGTCCTAATTTCAAATGGACAAACTCAAGAATTTTACGTTTATTCCGTTTTCTTTCAGGGGCGAAACGCATTGAATGTTGCAATCTGCATGGACAGAACCGCCGCACAATCATCTCGGCGATAACCTATCCATTTGGACTAACGAATAATAAGGAGAATTTCTACTGGACAGACTGGGAATCGTACGTTAAATATAACATGCAGTCTTTAATATTTCAAATATATCCTCCAGAAATACCCTGGCATATTACTGTTTATTTAAAATAGTATTCAAAAGTTAATGGCGTTTTGAATTATTCCAACGCTTAGCTTTAAGTTAAAATAAAGAAAACTAAAATTTCTTGATTGGTACCTTGACAGTGTTCTACAAGTATGTCTGGGGTAAAAAAGTTTTGTTTAATATTTATATCATGGAATACTTTTTAAATCTTAAACTGCATTTTAGAACTAGAAATCTACGAGATTCTTCCAAGTTCTAAATATTTGACCCTAATTAACCTCTAAGCTTTCGAATTTTTTTGCTTTTAGGAGGAAAATCGAAGTCGTCAGCAAGGTCGGAGGCCAACTTGAATCTCCATTGGAACCACCGCTTGGTGGCAGCGGCAAACTCTATGGCGTGGTGGCTGTGCCAGAGAGGTGCCAAAGAGGTAAAATAAGTTGAATCAACCTTGCTAACATTTTTAGTTTTATACTAGCAAATTTATGCAAGCTAGTTTTATGCTAGCAAATTTCTTATGTTAGTAAAGCGTTTAAAACAGGAACCGTAAATGAGCTGAATCTTTCTTCATTATGTTCTATGAGATCGTCTATATTTATCACCATTTCAATTACAGTTTCGAATCCATGCTCGGCACAAAACGGTGGCTGTCGTCACATCTGCCTTCCAAATGGCTATGGCGGAAGGACTTGCGTCTGTCCCGACTACACCGAGGACGACCAAACACCAGTTTGCAACGAGATTGCGTGAGGTGACGAGGCTTGATAACCACTGTGACACTATCTCTGTGCTGCAAGAGTGGCAGTTTTAACGTGATTTGCCTTTCCCTAAGTTCATTGTCCAGCCCCTGAAGCTTAACAGCTGATAAGCATTTTTAAAACATAGTGAAAGACTACTCGAGGCCTAATGTGCAATTCCCCTTTGTCTCTAGTTTCCCCCATTCATGGTTTTACTTTATAATTCATTCCAGCTTTTATCATCTTTGAGTGTTTTTTTATAATAAATCTTAAATGAAAAATCAAAAGTGTTTCAAAACGTTACTTATATTTGATATTTGGATATTAAATTTCCAAACGTCTAACCCTAACGCAGTATCTTTTAATGATTTTTTCCGCATAGCAAAAACGTTATTCTGCAACAACGTAATTTGCCATAAAAACTAGCAATGTCAAACATGTGACACAAATCAGACCATAAATGTATGTTTCTTATATATTTTCGTAGTCATTTAGCTTCAAAGTATATAGAGAACAATAATACTTAAAAATAAATGTCCGATACCGGTACGTAGAATTTATTTTTAACAAAACTTATTTTTCATGCATGTTGAAATATGCCTTCAGTTTCATCAAGAGCTCCAAGTTTTGCCAAGCGAGCTATTTCATTGGTATGTGTCGTTCTAAACAAGTAATACTGATCTAGTCGCCTAATTTTGTATTTTTAAACTGGAGCCAGTCAACTTAATTATTTTTTACCAATAAACGCCATTAAAAACTCCTAATTTATAAACTGACTTATTCAAAAGTTCGCCAAAATGCAAATGCACACCAATTAAAATTTACAATCAAAATTAATTTTAAATGGGAAACAGGCCACAGGTACTCCTAGTGGCAAGTACAAAATAACCCAAGGTTTTTAAGACAGGTTGTATTACTGTTCTCTCTTTACACAATTTATTTGCAATGAGTTAACCAAAGACACAAATAACAAATAAGACTAGGAACGGTGATTACCTCTACATGCCAACTTTGCCCAGGCTGCTGTCCGTTTTCGGGTTGGCGGTAATGGCTTGAACCGCTACGATAACCTCATTTATCCTGGTTTGCAGATCCCGCTGATCCCTGATGAACAGCAAACGCAGAATTTTGGCGGCTTGATTTAACACGTAATCACCGGTTTCAAAGCCGAGATCGCATTCCTGAAGCGGAAACGGTTTGCCCTGAAACGACATCAGTCACAAAATTAGTTAATAGCACAATAAGATGGCCAAACGTAAAACGAAAGGGGGATGACTTTAATCCAACCTACGCCGATCATGTAGTCGTTTGGACTTTTCAGTACTTCGCTCGACAGCTTGGCTTTAACTAATTGACTTATGGCCTAAACACAAATTACATTAGATTTATAAATCAAAACTGGTTAGCAGTAAAAGGTGTACTAACGAGGTACTTGCCTTCAAAGTTACAAGATGATCGGGATGCTTGGTAACGTTCAGCAGCTTAGCTAATTCATTAACGCCCGTTTTGAATTCGTCGCTTTCAACTGCAATCAAAAAGGAGACCAAAATGTGAATTAAGACTTTAGTAGGTTGACAAAACAATTTCAAATATTTTAGTTTGGGAAAACTTACATGACAAGTTGTCTAGGGGATTTTCAGCAACTATCTGAGGACTGGCAGATATGTTTTTTTCAAGATTTGCCGCAGTTTTTTCCTTGTATACCTGCTCTGAATAAACAAGGTCAATTTAATTACCCACACAATGTTGAGCAAAAACATCAGAACACGAGATGAATTTAAGATTGTGATTTGGTGCAGGACAGCAGTTACAGAAATTGTATGATTTTACCTAACTTTAAAAATCCATCCTTCTGTGTAGGAGGGTGGTTGGTCAGATTTGGGGCTATACACTGACATGAAGGCAAAACGAGATTGCTATCTGGGACATGTGCACACACAATAAATAAATATGTGGACATTGCATTTACTCCGCTACCTGCTACAAGTAGTAATATAGGTTGCTAGAGTCCTATACTATCTTGAAGTGTGTGAAAATCAACGACATAGTCTAGCATCAATCCATTTATGCTGGCATCAAATCACAAACCAACAGAGAACCTCAGCATTAAAGCACTTACTATTTTCTTCGTATTTTAAATGCACGGCCCAGCCCAGAAGCCAATCGAAAACTCCAGTTTTCTCAGACCTATTAATAGGGCACTGGAGTTCGCTCAAATACTACGAAGACAATAAAATTGTCAGTTTTGAAACAAAACAAACTGGCTTTAATATCAAGACAGTAAATTGAATATCCATGCAGACAGCACATCATTCGCCAGCTGTTGCCTACCAGTTCAAAGAAGTTATCCCATTCTGGAGATTTGACGTTCCTTAAATTTTCCCTGTCCTCTATCTTATAATGACGTATATGTTGATCTTCTAACCATGCAACTGCGCTTTTAAACTGACCATCATCTTAAAACAAAATGAAAACAAACAATTTAACTTTGTAACTGTCATTCAGAAAGCATGGAACTTTGTGATCATATTTCGCAATTATATTTACCTTTCCAGTTGAAATTCTCTGGATTGTGATACTTCAACGCCTGAAGCTTTCTTTTAAACATATTGGAGTTGTTAACATTTACAAAAGGCGGTACAAATTACAATTGTACTGTTGAAGACACTCCGGAACATGCAAAATGCACGACAATAACATATAAAAATTTCCTAGCTATATTGCGCATGCGCAAGCAGGAAGTAGTTTATACGCATGCGCAACCAAGATTTTAGCAGCGCGCGTTTTACAATTTTTATACTACGTTCGTTTTTTGAACATTTTTAAACTTTACGTAAATGGCAACCTAACTGCAATTTAAATAATTAATGGAAATGGAAATATTTATAAATTTAATGCCTTAAAACGTATATGGCTTTTAAATGTATGTTGAAATTAGAAAAATCGCAGGAAGACCCAGTCTGAGTGCATACTATTTTCCTATTTTTGAAGATTGGATGTTTTTTGTCAGCTTTAAAATTCGACTTTTAATTGCCTTGGCTTGATTAAAAAAATATCATTAATCCTTTGTATTTTCTTTGAAGTATTTTAGCAGAATAAAGAATTAATTTTAGTACAATAACATTTTTGAACGAATTTTCAAGTCTGTGTGCATACTATTTTCCTAGTTTTGAAGGAAACTAACTCGTTTTAAATGCCTTGGCTTGATTAAAAAAATATTATTGATCCCTTGTATTGTTTTTAAAGTATTAGAGCAGAAAAATTATTAATTTCAGTTTTATAGCAAACCCCTCTAATCTAATCAATTTGCACATGCTGCCAGCAGGTGGAAGCACGAGAAAGCAAATTAATGGACATTTTTCAAACTTGTTTATTAATTTTTTTAAAAAAATTTATCATTTCAAAGTGAAAAACGACAATAAATTTCAATTGCTGATTTATCAAGCTATTTTAAACCATTTTTATTTATATTCAATCTCTTTTTGTTTGGCTGTAAGTGTGTTTTAGGATTTCACCCATTGAAAGTGATAAGGTTATGTACCACCTTAAGTATTCATTAACGTATACATCAACTCATGTCTGGAAGTGTTAAGCTTCTTAATTTCGATAATTACCTAATTATAAATGTGTAATGCATACGGGATAATTGGCAGCAATCATGTATTACACTAATGCTTGACAGGAAATCATGCTGATGATTATTTTGTTGGTGTATATGGTAATTTATAAACAAAAATATCATATACGGGTATGGATGTGCACGGTCATTTATGAACAAAATTCTCATTTCATCGATTAGGATTATTTTATGTTATCTTTTTATGTTATCTCTGATCCCAAGCAGCACTCAACGTTGGCAAAAGCTAGGCTCAAACGCAAAAAAAAAAAAAAAATAAAAAAAAAACAACTTAAGTACCTACAGGGTATATTTGATCTCTAAAATATACAAAATAATAAAATAAAGGTGCTCACTTGTCGAAATGAAGGCAAAACATGCTTAGAGGAACTATCATGGAATTTGCCTGGAAACAAATGTTGACAACCGCAAAAAAACACCCAATCATTTATATATTTTTTGTAAGTTGGCATTTGTTTGGAAACAAATGTGTGTATACAACATAAAAAACCACAGTCAAGACAAACTACACAGGAATCAAAGCCCATATCTTCCAATTGAATATCTGATACAGTAGAACTTGTCAAAAAGCATATACCCTTGAGACCGGTGAAAAATCCCAAGTCGGACCGGCACATTTTATTCTTTTAGAGAGCTTATTCATTTACACAGGTCCTACTTTAGTCATTACCACTATCCCACCTGGCGCAATGACTCAACACCGTTGATTTCCAAGTTGTGAAATACGGAGGGTTCCTTCATTTTGGAGCACATTTTAAGGAAATTTCTTGTATTAAAGGGAAAATGGATTGCTAACATCAAAACCTTCTTTGTTCATCATACCATATCACCTTTAATTGCTGTGATTTCTTCAATAGAGGACACTAAATGCAGAAAAATCTTTTATCTTGGATAAATTTAAAGCAAATTTCTCGTATATCCAGCTTACTTGACTTTTCCTGTAAACTTTACAGATTTTTTTTAACTGTGTGGATAAATCCACCACTCGATACACAATTCCAATCTCGACAGAGATTTGTTTCGATTGCACCGCCATATCGGTCGTTGAACTTGCACTCATAACCGACGATTCCGTTTATAGATTTTCTGCATCGAGGGGGAAAAAATATACGTCGCGAGCATTTATTCAGACAGAGTTCAAGAAAGGAGTCCAATGCCACTTGAGCTCTATTAAGATGAAAAGGGGGAGGGCAAGAGCACCGCAAGCATATTCTCTCAATGCTACCGCCATTCACATTGTGAAATTCAGCAGCATCCCTTGAAGCGGGAGTGCAACTGGCCGTGTCTCGCTTCAGATGTGCAGTTGAGGTGTTCGGGAAAACAGGAGAAAATCTTGGCCTGGTCGCTCCAACAAAATGTCTGTGGAGAACGAAAAACCGAGCATGGTGATCGAAGGGGAGACCGAGGAAAAGATCAAGGAGGATAAGGAGCCAGACGAAGTCAAAGTAGAAGAAAAACAGGAGGAAAAGGAGGAGGTGAAGAAGGAAGAAAAAAAGGAAGAGGAGGAGAAGAAGGAGGAGGAAGAGGAGGAAAAGACACCGGCCGAAGAAAGCGATGGCAAATCGCGGGAAAACGGTGGGGAAAAGCAGGAAAAGCACGAGGCGAAACCGGGAAAGGAAAACGGGAAAAAGAAAACCGCCGACGAGGAAGATGGCGGCGGGTTAAGATCGGGAGGATTTGAAATTGTAGCCATCAAGGAAAAGCACGGACAGATGAGAAAAGCAGTGCCGATTATGCCTCTGCCTGTGGCCATCGTCTTGTGCCTGGTCAACGTCATCTTGCCGGGAATAGGTAAGACCATGTTTCCATTCTAAAGCTTAGATTCCATCACAGACCCCCCATCACGTGTTTATAATGCAGGCCCCCTGGTAGTCAAAAATCCTTTGGCCAACGTTGGGCCATTATTGGAATGCGGATGAATATCGGTGGGGCCTAAGTGTGTCTTCAGGCCCAATGTTGGAATGTCGATGAATGGTCTTGTTAACGTGTGACTTTGGGTTCAACGTTGTCCCATGGTTTTAATGCCGATGAATTCTGGTTTGGACAACGTGTGTATTTGGGCCCAACGATGGACCATGATAGAAATGTTGATAAATATTAGTTTGGCCAACGTGTGTCTTTGCACCCAATGTTGGACCTCGGTTGTGTGGATGTGTGTCTTCGGGCCCAACATTGAACTATGATTGGAATGCCGATGAATATTGGTTTTGGGAAATGTGCGTCTTTGGGCCCAACATTAGACCAGGATTGGAATGCTGATGAATATTGGTTGTGCCACATGTGTCTTCGGATCCAATACATTGGGCAACGTTAAACCAACGACATTATAATAAAATTGCACAATAAATTTACTGTTATTTAATGCTTACCTCCATTTCTACGAGTAAATAACATCAGATCAAATATATGCTACAGGTATATTAAAAGAATTTTTACGTTTGTAACTATAGCATTTGCCAACGTTGGTCGAATGTTTACTGCCAACATATAACCAACAACAACAACATTTCCAACTGCAAATATAAAACTAATCCTGGTGATATCGAAGTTGGGGCAGTTACGAAATATTATATAGTCCAGCGCAAACAATGTCTTTTTCTTTGTGTGCAAGAACGCAAAAAAAAAAAAAAATACCATTATTTCATTACTGTAGCTTAAATCTTCCAAAGTTTCAATTTTGTTTATATTTTTAAGAATTTTTGTTAGTTATTTACTTGGGTTACAAAAGCAATTAGGAAGACGAAACCATGGTCCGTTTTGTCATCATTTTGAAATTCAACTACCAAATCTGCTTTTCCATTAGTGCAACTTGTTACTCTAGACAAGATGATCACCTTTAGGTTCAAGAAACAGACAACGTACACAGCTGTTGTTGTACATGTCTTCCAATTTCATCTAGCTGTCAAGGGGTAACCTTGAAAAACTCGTTAATTTCAATTAAAACATTCCAGAAAATTGCGCTTCCCCACAAAAAGCAACATGGCCTCTTTGTTCTAACAACTACAAGTAACAGTTGTTTTATCGGTAAAACCATCGTAGAACGAGTTATTTTAAAATTCAATTTCAAAAGTAATTTTTTGTCCAATACAAGCTTTTTCGTTGTGAAGACACGTGTTTTTGTCAAAATTGTTGTAATTAAACGGGTAAGCTGTGTTTGAAAAGACCAATTTGTTTTTAAACAACTTCTAACTAATAGTATATTTTCTATAAACGTCGGATTAACATTCTTGTGGTCCCAAGTAATAAAACGTTGGATTTTGGTTGTTAAGATTAGCCCAAGCTGTGCCAACGTTGGCAAATGGTAGAATTGCCAATCGTTAAACCTTTATAAAAGTCATGTGTTTACTTGTAGAAATGAAGGCAAACATTTAATACTAGAAAATGGATTGATTATTATTATTATTATTATTATTATTATTTATTTGAATACAGAATGTGGTACAAAACACACAATCAAATAAGCAAATAGTGAGCACTCAAAGAGTAAAAGAAAAGATAAAAATCATTTAAAACAATAATCAAGTGAGAATAAAAATAACAAGGTGGTTACAAATCCCAATAAAAACGAGTCGTCAAAGGGGGCTAATTCGACAGTATCTGTCTTGCATTTCGTTGGTTAAACGTTGGGCCGACATATAGTACGTAGGTCCAACTTGGGAAACAATATGAATAAAAGGGATTCACTGTACAGTAAGTACGAGCATTTTATAAACTAGGGAATTTCTAGAAAGAATTTTTGGATAGTTTTTTTCAAATGCGATCCAGACCATTCGACAAATCAAAACAGCTTTTACGCTGGCTCTGCGGTTTTCGGAATTCCGGACAATCTTTTACAAATTTGAGGTAAAATTTACGAGTTTGGCAGCCGCACAAGTGCCATTAATGCGGCAAATAGTTTACTAAAGCTGGTTTTTATATAAACAAACAAAGCGTTGCTCTCATTTTCCGCTCCATCATTTGGTAACGTTTGCGCAGTCATCGTGTCTGGCAATTCTGTACGAGTGAGTTTTGCACACGTAAGAGGTTGTGCTCCACTGAAGGGTTGTGCAGACATTAGATTAAAGTAATCGGACATTAAATTGCTATTTCATCGTTTCCCACCTTCAATAAAAGACAGATCGATAGGGCCAATAGTGGCAAGGTTTCCCCGCACTGCACCAAAGTTGGTATGGTTTGGCAATTAAACACCTTCAGGGGCGAAGGGATTTTCTCCCCTAACTATCAACGTTTATCATCAACACGATCAACATTTCGTATGATTTTTCGATTTTCACTATCAATAAAGCGTAAAAATCGGAGATTTGACTAATTTATCTTGCTTGGATATTTTCTGTTGTATCGCCTTCCTGAAATATAAAGCTAGTAATTTATGCATCAGTTACAAGAGAAACTCTCTCATCCGACTCTCGGTTTCAGATGAGTTCAAAAAATGAAATTGTCCGTAAAACCTTTTTCTTATGCAGTCACAACACACGAAATTGCATTGACACACTTTTCTGAAATTGTGTTATACTGCGTTCCAACGCATATATAATTTACAATGGGAGTATTTTTCGAAATGTTATCATTGCGGACTCAGGATTGCGATCTTCTTTAACGTTGCGTGTTAATTCCGAACCGGAATGAGACAGGCCTACGCCGGTTGGGCTTTATAGGAAGTCTCAAACGTTTGCTTTAGGCCAATTACGAGAATTATTTATATAAGATCTATTTTCGGCATGAAAAACGAAAACGTTTTCTGGAATTGGGAAAACGCATAGAGAATGAGATTCACCGGCGAACCTTTTAATAGAGAGACCGATTGCCTTTAAAAAAAAATAATGACATTTCGTTAAAATGACTGCATAGCATTCTTTGTGCTAGCACATGCCAAAGAAACATCAATTTCGATTCATGATCATTTTTAATAAATTTAGCATTCCGAATAAGCTATGTCATTGGGGCATAAAAGGACCTCTGAGCGATCTGTATGTTGAATCGAAAATTGAACACGAAAGAAAGGCATACGAATATTCGAACATTTCTAACATTTTAATTAAAAACGTACGATTCAATGATTCTGTTTAAGGTCCATTCCAGTTAACAACAACCTTTCAATGGCTGCAATTTGAACAAATGCAGGCACTTGTAAATTATGTCACCCTCAAAAAAAATTATTTTCGAAAATAATAATTTTTATATGAATTAACAAAACAAGTTAGGCTAGGTCCAGTACTTTAAAGAAGATGCAGGTTTATATTTGTGGGTAAGAAAATGTATAAGTATACCCAAATGCAATATGTAACTAACATATATGTGATATGCATATGTTAATACCGCAAGATATCGAATGACGTCCGTCTAAATGGTTAATAAAATAGTGCATAAAATATTAATATGCATATTACTGTAAATTTCTTTTGTCCTAATCCATGCATGCACGACATGTTATACAAGCCAAAACAAATTGTTGCAATATATTTGGCAATGGGCCACGGCAAGCATACATAATCATTATCATTTTAATCGATTATTTTTTGTCTCATTTTGATACATTTTAGGCACCCTGGTGTCAGCCTTCGTCGTGTTTTGCGGTGGGAAAACTGAGTACGAAAGTAAAGGAAAAGCGTTTGGTTTAAATGTCATCGCCGCCATCTTGCAGCTGGTCACGCTGCCCATCATCGTTGGCTGGATCTGGAGCATCGTATGGGGCGTTACCTTCATCACTTCGGCCAGTAAGTATTCAAGGGGATGCCCATAAGGTTATGACCCCCTATCTTCTTGAAAGAATCATTTTTTTTTATTATTCGAATTGTTCCCATTATCCACGCAAAAACTAAATTTCTTGACACAATACTATATATTAAAAACATTCTGAAACATTCTGCAATGTTTTCCCAAACTTTCCATGTGGAGAAGTTTGAAGAAAAACAACATGAACTATAAGACAAATTTAGCGAAGAGATTTGATGGACCATTGATGGACCATTCATGTATCCCCATTTAGCTTAAAACACCATGGGTGGATGACTTGAATGAATGAATGGTGTTGTGTAAGTCTACACATAGCACAAAATAGAATATAGGTGGATATTGTGGATTCTCAGCATCCGGATACTATTAGAAACCATGTAACCATGTACACCTGCCCTGAAGTTCACCATGGAAATGTTGGGTGGTTGAGAGCATTCGGATATTAGGGGAGACCGGGGCAGGTTGGATCATGGGGCAGGTTGAAACAATGCATGTAGCGACCCTCATGCACCCGTTACGA